>AWOL01S0093306.1:6861-18112 GCA_000715115.1 Nicotiana otophora | reverse complement strand
CAATCTCCTAGCAATACTTATAAACTGTTGGTAATGAATATCCATCTCCAGCTCCATGACCATACTAATCCTGATACTGGGGTGGAGTCCATCAATAAACCGATGAACCCTCTCTCGAACTGTGGCAACCAAGGCCGGTACATGTCGGACCAAATCACTGAAGCAAACTGCATAATCTGACACAGTCATAGCACCCTGGCACAACTGCCCAAAATCTGCGCGCCATGCGTCCCTGAGGCTCTAAGGGACATACTCTCTCAAAAGCATGTCCGAGAACTAAGTCCATGTAAGTGAAGTTGCCTCAGCCGGACTACTCAATTCATAAGCACACCACCACTGATAGGCTGCTCCTCTAAGCTCGAATATAGTAAAAGAAACCCCACTCGATTCCGCTACACCCATAGTGCGGATAATACGATGACACTCTTCCAGAAAATCTTGGGCATCCTCTGACGCCAATCCACTGAAGGTAGGAGTGTGGTACTTTTTGTACCTCTCAAGTCTGAGCTGCTCCGCCTAAGAAACTGCTACCCTAACCTCGGGTTGAGTTGGAGCTATTGGTTGCGCCGCTTGGACGTCCTCTCGCGACTCTAGCAAGGGGCGCGAGTGCCTGGTCATCAGATCCTCTAGTACTGGTCCTCACCTTTTGTGAGAAAGAATAGAATACAGAAGTTTAGAATTTCTGATGTCAACATATTTTTGCACAACAAGGAATCAAGGAGCGTAATTTTTCCTACCAGTTCCATAGCCTCCCGAAGAAAAGCACAGACGTCTCCGTACCGATCCAGGAGACTCTAATAAACTGGCTTGTGACTCACGACACCTATAAACCTAGAGCTCTTATACCAATTTGTCACGATCCAAACTCCCTCCATATAACGTCGTGACGGCAGCTAGTCTCTACGACTAGGTAAGCCTAACAAATTGCGAAAAATAATAAAACGAAAATAAAACTTGGCAACTAACAGTAGTGGATAACTGAATAACTAGTAACAATTCCGCTCGATATGTAAAATAACCAATACTCTATAAATACACAGTCTTCCCAAAACACGGAACATCATAAGTCACAAGCTAAAGAAGGAAACTAGTATCTCTATACACCAGAGTCTAATAAAAGAAGTGCGAAAGGTAAATGACATAGGGGAGAATATAGGGGGACTTCGAGGTCTGCGAACGCGAGAATATGTACCTTGAAGTCTCCGGAACAGCAGCAAATGCACAACTAATAGCGAGGCTGGTATGATGAACCTGGATCTGCACACGAAAATATATGCAGAAGAGTAGCATGAGTACACCACAATGGTACCCAGTAGGTGCCAAGCCTAACCTCGGTCGGGTAGTGACGAGGTCAGGTCAGGCCCACTCGTAAATAATAAATAAGGCAGGAGAATATACAGTATAATGAGACTAGAATTTAACAAAAAGAAACATAATAAGGCAATAGTACAACACACAAGGGTAAACAACATGGGATCTCCCGAGATACCATCTCGTAGTCCCAAAATAAATATACATGGGGAACTCCCAAGGTACTGCCTCATAGTCTCAAAAGTAAATGTGCACGGAGAACTCCCGAGGAAATGCCTTGTAGTCTCAAAAGTAAATGTGCAGGGAGAAATCCCTAGGAACCGCCTCANGGGATCTCCCGAGATACCATCTCGTAGTCCCAAAATAAATATACATGGGGAAATCCCAAGGTACTGCCCATAGTCTTAAAAGTAAATATGCAGGGAAAAATCTCTAGGTACTGCCTCATAGTCTCAAAAGTAAATGTGCACGGAGAACTCCCGAGGAAATGCCTTGTAGTCTCAAAAGTAAATGTGCAGGGAGAAATCCCTAGGAACCGCCTCATAGTCTCAAAAGTAAATGTGCAGGGAGAACTCCCGAGGAACCGCCTCGTAGTCGCAAAAGTAAACACACAGCTCAAACCGATAAATACAACAGTTAACAACAAGATTTCTACAGTTATACTGATAAAGAACAAGGAAAATAGGAAATCAACTAGGCATGCTTCATAGAGTTCAAATAAGCAGTTAAAGCACATAGACATACGATATTAGACTAAACAGGATACCTACACATATTGGAATAGCTCAATTAAGAATGAAAAAAAATAGACTAATACTCATTTAAACGGTATAACTCAAATTGAAGGAAAAACAGGTTGCTACTCAGTAAAATAAATCGGGTATTACAAAAAATAGCATGTGTACGTACTGGGCATCTCACGTACACAACGCTCACATATAACAACAGTACCAAATTCTAAGGGGATTTACCACACACAAGGTTAGGCAAGCCATTTTTACCTCGAATCAAGCTCAATCAATCGGTAACAATGCCTTTTCTAGGAATATCCGACTCCGAATGGCCCAAATCTAGCCAGAATCAATTACATACCATAAATACAACTATAAGAAACTATCTAATTAATGAAATCAAAGCTAAAGAAAGAAATTAGAAAATCGCCCCAAAAAGCCTCCCCGAGCCCACATCTTGGAATCAGGTAAAAGTCACAAAATATGAACACACATTCACTCACGAGCCCGGTTATGTAATTTGTTTTGGAATCCGACCTCAATTTGAGGTCTAAATCCCCATTTTACAAAAATCCCTAAATCTACCCAAAACCCCCAATTTCCACCATGAAAACACAAGATTTGTGGTTGAAATCTTAGAAAATGTAGTGAAAGATTGAAAGAAACTAGTTTAGAATTACTTACCAATGATTTGGGGAAGAAAGGTTCTTTGAAAAATCGTCTCTAGGTTTCTTGTTTTGAAAATTTGAGAGAATGAACCAAAATCCCGTCGAAGTCCCATTTTGATCAGTTGCAGATGTCACATTTGTTACCTGGGGTTCGGAAATGCGAGCCCTGCAAATGAGAAGAAACAGTCGCAAATGAAAAGTCCTCCCACCTCTGCTTTCATCCCATTTGCGATGATTTGTTCGCAAATGCGAACATGGATCTTCTGCTTTTGGGACCAAATTGATCGCAAATGCGACCAAGCCTGCCCCAGCCCCACTACGCAAATGCGAAGTATTGTTCACAAATGCGAACTCTGGCCTCCCCGCAATTGTGACCTCTTGATCGCAAATGCAAACTCATGCTGACCCAGGTACGCTTCGCAAATGCGAGCCTGTCAGGATTGGAGAATGTTCGCAAATGCGAGATGAGACACCAGTTACCAGAAATTGCAGAACCAACCAGGTTTTCTAAGTCTAAACTACTCCCTAGCTTATCCGAAACTCACCCGAGCCATCGGGGCTCCAAACCAAATATGCACACAAGTCTAAACATATCATACAAACTTGCTCGCGCTATCAAATCGCAAAAATAACACCTAGAACTATGAATCGGACATTAAAATCAAATGAAATTTTCAAGAAACTTTAGAATTTCTATATTAACAACCGGATGTCTGAATCACGTCAAACCAACTCTGTTTTAGACCACATTTGACAGTTAAGTCATAAATGTAGTATTGGACCTATACCGGATTCTGGAACCATACAGACCCGATATCCAAAAAGTCAAACATTTCAAAGTCATTAAGCCTTTAACTTTCAAATTTCAACAAAGTGCGATAACTCGAGCTATGGACTTCCGAATTCGATTCTGGGCATACGGCCAAGTCCCAAATCATGATACGGATCCACCGGGACCATCAAAATACGAATCCGAGTCTGTTTACTCAAAATGTTAACCGAAGTCAACTCAAATGGATTTTAAGGCAAATATTTCATATTTTTCTCAGTTTTTAACATAAAACCTTTCCGGAAAAATACCAGGACTGCGGACGCAAACATATAATGAATTCCCCCATATCAATAGGGCATATAATACATAAAATTGAGATCAATTATTATAAAATCATATCAAAACTCATTGTAGTGAGTAATAGAAAGTCACTTTTGGACTTATAGCCCTTACTGGTGTACAAAAATAAAAATGGTAGACACAGGCTAACGCCATAAAATCTTCCAATAGGGATAAACACGGGAGTGAAGTACAAATTCACTAATCCACCATATAAGGAGCATGAAAGAAATTCTCCCCTCGATAATCAGAATCGAATCAAAATAAGAATAGTGCTCCTTTTACTATAAATTAAATCATACCTGTAACGACACCATCTGGTATATCGACCTCAGCCAATTCATAGAAATTATATCAACGGGTCGGGCCTCCCCCTCTTGGGCACCCTCTACCCGCATATCCTCCACCCCTCACTGGCTGTGCACGTGGATCATCAGTTGGAATAAATCCTATAGCCTGAGTGTTTTGATGAAATTCGTCTCTCCCAAGTCTAGGACAATCTCTTATGATGTGCCTAGTATCACCACACTCATAACAACCCCTTTGAGGTCGCGACTGCTCGTACTGAACCTGTGTCGGATAACTGGAATAACCACTGTAAGAATCTTGTGTCGGTGGTGCACTATAAGAACTTACTAGAGCATCTCGAGTAATCTGATGTGCGGACTGAGCTGGCCGACTACTCGAGCCTCCGCCATAATGGGTCATAGCTGAAGAGTAAAATCCACTGAACCCTCCAGAGCTTTGAGACCTTTTGTCCTCCTTATACTCCCTTTCCTCACCTAGAACACCCTCAATCATTCTCGCAATCTCCACTACTTGTTGAAATGGAGTATTAGTTTGCAACTCTCAAGCCATGCATATTTTAAGATCATAATCGAGTCCCTCAATGAATTTGCAGACTCGTTCTCTAACTGTAGGAACCAAGATAGGTACATAACGGGCTAACTCACTGAACCTGATAGCATATTCTGACACTGTCATAGTGCCCTGACGCAACCGTTCAAACTCTGTGCGCCATGCATCCCGGAGAGTCTGGGGAACAAACTCTTTTAAAAACATCTCTGAAAATTGAGCCCAAGTTGGTGGCATTGCATCGGCTGATCTACCTTCTTCATAAACTTGCCACCACTGATACGTTGCGCCTGAAAGCTGAAATATAGTAAAGGCAACTCTGCTTACTTCCATAATACCCATGGTGCGGAAAATAAGGTGACACTTTTCTAGAAATCCTTGGGCATCCTTTGAAGTTGTGCCACTTAAAGTAGGTGTAATATACCTCTTAAACCTCTCAAGTATCTTTTGTTCTTCTTCTAATGCCTCTGGCCTGATCTCAGGCTGAACCGGAATAATAGGTTGTACCGGTACTATACCTGAAACCTGACCAATGTGAACTTGCTACTCTGGAGTACGGGCGAAAGGAGTCTGAGTTACTCCCCTAATATGTGAAATATTTGGTGCAACAGAGATCAATCCCGCCTAAGTTAATGTACCAAACATATTCAAGAAGTGTGCTAAATTAGTCTCCTGAAGTTAGGGGGTAACAACAGGTGCTTCTGGTACCTGTCCCCCAATTAGAGCTACTGGCGGCTCCTCAACTGCTGCTCTGATAGGTGCTCTAGTTGCGACACGTGCCCTTCCTTGGCAATTAGCTCGGCCTCTACCTCGGCCCCAATCTCTTGCGTCCCTAGCAGTATGTGCGGGTGCCTGCTCAGCCGCCCCGTTAGTACGTGTCCTCACCATCTGTGAGAGAATAGAGATACAAAGGCTCAAATTCCACAATCAACAAATCCGCACGATATAAATGAAAGAAGAGGAAATTTCCTAACAATTTTGTAGCCTCTCGAAGATAAGTACAGACGTCGCCGTACCGATACGCAAGACTCTACTAGACTCATTTGTGACTCGTAGAACCTATCAACCTAGAGCTCTGATACCAATTTATCATGACCCAAAAATCCCACCACAGGCGTCGTGATGCAACTTAGTCTCTAAGACTAAGTAAGCCGATTATAATTACAATTCAAGCCAATTTTCTTTTATGGATAATCGAAACCAACAGTGAAAATAATTACAAACAACCTCCCAAGATTGGTAATACTGAGTCACGAACTCTAACTGAATACATGAAATGATCTCAAGGATCGAGTACTCAATATTGTTTGATTAATAATTAACAATTCAATAAAATGAAAAGATCCAAGGGACTGCGACGAACAAGCAACTCTACCTTGAATTTTTGCGATCACAGTTTAACTCTGTCCGAATCCGATATCTCCAATACCTGGCCAATAATATCTAGCTTTAAGAAAATTGAGATGTCAAAAAATCTTGAATCTTCATTTACTTTCTTCAACAGATTACTGATTGTAAAATTTTTAAAGACTTGTACTTAATTCTCCTATGAGATAGCATGTTTATTAATATGTGTGAAACGTGATATTCTTTAATCCTATGTGTGATCACACCTTTTTCCCTCTACTTGGATAGCTATTGTTTCTGATTGACAGAGAAGGAATTTTCTATTTTTAGAAAAGACAAAATTGAATGGAAAGTACTCATGTATAGAGAAGTTCTGGTCAATTGCTTATTAAATTTGGATAAGTGACTATATAACCGAGCTAATACTTGCGTAAAATTCTAAACTTCCAGCTTCAACTAAGAAAATTAAAATAGTTGATTAGTCAACAACAACCCCACAATATTACATTTTGTGCTTCTTATAATATAAAATCAATACACTTGTATAAGACCCAGATACTGCATGCAAAACACTTTTGGTCGTAAGGGGTGAATACACAAGTAGAGGGTGTTGACTTTCATGAGATATTTTCGCCGGTGGTAAAAATGTGCACCATTAGGTGCTTAATTGTTGTTGTTGTTAAGAGGAATTGGTATCTTTTTCAACTAGATGTCAACAATGCGTTTCTTTATGGTGACTTAGATGAGGAAGTGTACATGAAACTTCCCCCTGGCCTAACAGTTGCTTCTATCTCAAATTATGCTTCTACTCTTGTTTGTAAGCTTCAAAAATCTCTCTATGGATTATGGCAAGCCTCCCGACAATGGTATGCTAAGCTGTCGCAAGCTCTTTACACTAGAGAATACACCCAATCTTTGAATGATTACTCTCTCTTCTTTAAGAAATCAACTTCATCCACTGTCTTGCTTGTTGTTTATGTCGATAATATAATTCTAACTAATAATGATCATGTTGAGATAGTTGCGCTCAAACAATTCCTGGATGACCAATTTAAAATCAAGGATTTAGGTTTGTTCAATTATTTTTTGGGTATTGAAATATTGTATGATGAGTTTGGGGTACTTTTAATTGAGATCTGATCAGGGTGAGGTGTTGCCTAATCCTCAGTCTTATAGAAGCCTCATTGGAAAATTGAACTTTCTCACCCACACTCGACCAGACTTGTGTTTTGTTGTCCAACATTTAAGTCAATTCCTCAAGTCTCCTCGTATTTCTCATATGACTGCTGCAATGCATATCCTGAGGTATTTGAATGGCACACTTGATGTAGGGGGTGTTTCTTAATGCTTTATCAGATTTTTCACTTCAGACCTTATGTGATAGTGATTGGGCAGCTTGCCATGAGTCCCACAGGTATGTTTCAGGTTTTTGCATATCATTGGGAGGCAGCCTTATTAGCAGAAAATCGAAGAAGCATGCTATTGTTTCTTTATCATCACAAAAAATCCCTATTAAAAAAGGGTTAAGAGCTGAAGTCAAGAGCTTTGTTACCACTCATTTGTTTTTCAATACTTGATCCAGCCCATTAGCAATATCTCAAGAAAACTGTTTTGTGAAAAAATATATTTTTTTGAGAAAAATCCCTACAAAGTAAAAAACATTACATATAATTTATAAGTTGATATGTCTCTATGTTTTCTGAGAGAGAATCGATTTGCTTTTTTTCTTCTTTTTTTTTTGACTAATTTAATACTAACCCAGGTCAAAAAATATTTTTTTTTGTTTATTTGGTTCGATTTTTTATTTTTTCTTGCAAACCCCTAGTGTTGGCCCAAGTAAAGAATAGTTTTGAAGATTGACAAAGGAAGTAAGGGATGAACCAGGTCCATCACTGGTAGGCATAGACACTGGCAGATTCAAAGTACGTGAGATGCACATGCAGGAGATAAATGAAATCTGGCATAATAATAGATATCTCCTGATCGAAAAGGGTTGCAATATGGATAAGGAGAAGGACACCTTAATGAAAGAGAATACTATCCAAGATAAGGGAGGAGTTAGAGGTTGAGATCAATTAGAACTCTTCCACCAAGGAAGAGCAGCATTAGAACTCTAGTTGCTTTCTACTCTGCTAACTCTATAAATCGCAGGAAGTTCTCATTCTACAGGTGACGCACAAAAGCAGAAGTTAAACGTGAATTGAGAGAAAAATAACAAGGCATTCTGCAAGCAGTTCGTGTGTGATTCAAGTGTGCGAACCTAAAGCTACATGAACCAGATAGAAGAACTAGCTCCAAATGTCTGTCTTTTATTCTAGTTCAATTGTAGTAGGTGTTTTCATATTGTACCTTTCAGCTTTACCTAGAGGCAATTGTAATAGGTACTCAGAATATTCAAGTTAGAGTTAAATTGAAGTTGTCGCAGCAGTTAGAGGCTGGTTTCCACAACGGGATTAGAGTTAATCCTAGGTTTACAAAAGTATTTTGTAAATGCAATTTTTGGCTCAGTGATTTAGTGGAGAGTTTGAAAAAATCCTTCTGGGAAGTAGGTCGTGTTTTTTTCACCTTTTGAGCCAGGTGTTTTCCACGTAAAAATCTTTGTGTTCTTTATTTTCTGTACTTATTATTCCGCAACAGTAGTAGTTGGAACACATAGAAGAACCAGGTCCTTCTATAATATGTGCACACGAAAAATTAGACACCATACAAATCACCCCCCCTCTTGTGTGGTATTGACGTATAAAACATCAATTGGTATCAAAGAAGGTTATCCTTGAAGAGGCTAACACCTTAGGAGAAGATCAAGATGAGTGCACCACCTGAAAACTGGGAAGGGCAATCCATTGCTAGGCCACCACTCTTCAATGGCCAGTATTACTCTTGGAGGAAAAACAAGATGAAAGATCATATCATAGGAGAAGACTATGAGCTATGGGACATTGCCACAGATGGTCCACATGCTACCATGAAGATAAATGCCGAAGGAGAAGAGGTGCCAAAAATAAGAGCTGACTGCACTGAAGACGACTTGAGGAAATTGGAGAAGAATGCTAAAGCCAAAAAATGGCTTGTTTGTGGACTCGGTCCAGATGAGTACAGTAGAATACAAAGTTGTACCACTGCCAAGGAAATCTGGGACACTTTGCAAGTGGCCCATGAAGGACCACCTCAAGTGAAGAGGTCAAGAGGAACACTACTATATTCTCAATATGAGAATTTCACCATGAAGGAAGGGAAAACCATCCAAGAGATGTATACAAGGTTCACCACACTAACAAATGAACTTAAGTCTCTTTGGAAGGGTTATTCTTGAAGAAGACAAAGTTGATAAGATTTTAATAAGGGTTCTGCCAGTCTCATGGGAGAGAAAAATCAATGTTATTCAGCAGTCAAAGAACATTCCCACTCTTAGGTTGAGTGAGCTAATTGGAAATTTCACTGCTTATGAACTAAGAAGGCAAACCATGAAGATGAATGTACCCAAGAAGGAAAGGATCCTGGCACTCAGAATCACTGAAAGTTATGATCTAGAGGAAGATGAAATGGCTATGATCACAAAGGACTTCAAGAAGTACCCGATGAGAGGAAAGTGTTCTTCAAGAAGTGGAGGCTACAGCAAACCAAGGGTTCCTGAAAAACAGACCAATGAGGGCTGCTACAAGTGTGGGAAGACTGATCACCATATCAAAAACTGCCCTCAATGGGAAATTGAATGGAAGAAGAAAAGAGCTGAACGAAGAAACAGAAAGAAGGAACATGTTCATCCCAAGAAGAATAAAGGATCAACAAAGGTTGTGGTTACTCCTTGGGGAGAAAGCTCAGATGAGGACTCAGATGATGAAGATGAAGATAAACAAACACTTATGGCAATTGGAGAATCAGATGAGGAATCTGAAGTAGGTATAATCCATGTAAAAGACAAGATTAAGTTTTTGTCTAAAGAAAAGCTATCTGAGTTACTTCTAGATTCCATTGATGAATCTGAGGATATAAACAATGAAAAGAAACAAATGTCTAAGGAATGTGTGATTTTAAAAGCAAAGTGTAAGAACCTGGAACTTAGAGTTAGTGAGACTGTAAGTGAAAATATTTCACTAAAGAACCAGGTTCATGCATTTGAATCAAATATCCTAGAACTTAGATCTGAAAACCTAAAACTAAAATTAGGAACAAGTAAGAAGACAACTGATTGCGCACAACTCACTCTAGAAGAAAATGTAGGTAAACTAAAAGATGAGTTGTATAAGAAGGATGAGCAGGTAAGAATTTTGACAAAGGATATAGGCAAGGTGAAGCATGAACTAGACAGAACTAGTAAATGGAACAGGTCCTCCGATGCTTTGTCATGGCTACAAGAACATCACAGTAGAAATAGAAGAGGACTTGGCTTTGGGAATCAGCTACCTAAGTGGGATCCTAAAAGAAAGTACCTCACTCTTCCTGAGAATAAGGTTTATACTCACTGTGGTAAGACTGGTCACTATAAAAGTGAATGTAACGCAAAAGAAAGGGCCAGTCAAAAGAACAAAAAATTTGTTCAAGGAAAGAATTGGTTACCGAGTTGGGCTAAAAAGAATTTAATTCATCCTTTTGCTTATAGAAAGGGACCCAAACTAGTTTGGGTTCCTAAGACTAACCCCTGATTTTCTTTTGCAGGTCCAAGTGAAGGGGAGCAACCAAATATGGTATATGGATAGTGGCTGCTCAAAGCACATGACAGGAAGCACGAACCAGTTCCTTTCACTTGCGGACCTCAAAGAAGGTAATGTATCCTTTGGAAATGGGAAGAAAGGTGAGATCATTGGGGTTGGTAAGGTAGGTAAGACTGACTCTCACTCGATTGAGAATGTCTATTTGATAGACGGCCTAAAATATAGTCTAATTAGTGTATCACAACTGTGTGATAGAGGTAACTTGGTAGGATTCACCTCTACAAAATGCTTTGTGATTAATCTTACCACTAACAAGATTGTTTTGCAGGGAAAAAGAGTGAACAATATATATATTGTAGATCTGTCCTCACTGTCAGAAAATGAACTCACTTGGATGCAGTGCAGAGTTGGCCTAGACCGTCATCAGCTACGGAGATCCGCAGCTTCCTTGGTTTGGCGGGGTATTACCATCGCTTTGTGGGGGGATTTTCATCCATTGCAGCACCTATGACCAAGCTGACCCAGAAGGGTGCTCCATTCAGGTGGACCGAGGAGTGTGAGGAGAGCTTTCAGAAG
>AWOL01S0093293.1:0-23584 GCA_000715115.1 Nicotiana otophora | reverse complement strand
AGAGGCCGGGGGAGGGAACCAGCCCGAGGTAGGGGACGAGGGCGTCCCAAAGCTTCCCTAGTAGCACCACATGCGGATCCAGTCGAGGATCCCATTATTGAGTAGCAGGGTGAGGTGTCTACTGCAGAGCCAGCCACAATAGATTTCATGATAGCACTGGGCTTTCAGGAGGTCATGGACACCATGACTCAGACAAGTTTATTTCCAGCGGACCCAGCCACATCTCAGGCAGGAGAGGGAGCACAGCCACCCGGGCACATAGTTGTAGTATATCATACACCGGGTGAACTACCCGTGGGTGTAGCACAGCCAGCTGCGGATGGCAATTCGCAGAAGCTATTGGATAGATGGACTAGGCTACACCCTCCTATCTTCGGATGCGAGCGCCATGAGGATGCCCAGGATATCATTGATAGGTGTAGGGACAGACTGCACAAGATGATGATACTAGAGTCTCAGGTGGTTGACTTCACTATTTTCCAGCTGGAGGGCAGGGCCCGTAGATGGTGGCAGTCTTATCTTCTTGGCAGACCAACGGGTTCTCCTCCCACGACTTGGAGATAGTTCACACAAATTTTCTTGGATAGTTATATTCCACCCTGGAGAGGGAAGGGTTACGGTATCAGTTTGAGCAGCTTGAGCAAGGTCAGATGTTAGTGACCGACTGTGAGGCGAGGTTTTCTGAGTTATCTCGCCATGCACTTATGATACTTCCTACGGACGCAGAGATAGTGCGGAGATTTGTTGCAGGGCTGCAATCCGGTATTAGGGCTAATATGGCCCGAGAGGTTGAGATGGGGACTTCCTATCAGCTGGTAGTCGATATTGCTTGGAGGATTAAGGGCTACCGTCAGAGAGGGAGATAGCACATGCAGCAGGACAATAGGGCCCATTTCTCTGGAGAGTTTAGAGGTGCCCCGACTAGGGGCAGGGGTCAGTTTAGGAGGGGTCAGCCTAGCATGCCCCCATATTCATCAACACCACCTCCTCGAGGTGCTCCAGCCCGAACCCTATTTCAGTGCCATGCCAGAGAGTTCTTACCGCCCACCAGCCATCTAGGGTTCTTTCAGTGGGTACTCAAGTCACCAGGGTTCTTCCAGCTCCGGTGTTAGTGCCATGCCGGAGAGTTCATACTACCTATCGGCTATTCAAGCTTCTTCCAGTGGGTCGACAGGCCATCAGGGCCGGACATCAGTGGAACAGATCGCCGCACTGAAGGGTTGTTTTGAGTGTGGAGATGTCAGTCACATGAGAAGATTTTGCCCCAGGCTTTTGGGGCAAGGCCAGTAGCCAATGATTTTAGCATCGGCTATCTGGCTGCCCAGTGGCGGAGGGCAGGCTGGTAGGGGTCGTCCTAGAGGTGGAGACCAGGAAGAGGGAGGCCAGTCAGTTATTGTTCAGTCTGGCGGGGGCCAGTCCGCTAGCGCTCCAGCCATATTCTATGGTTTTCTGTCCAGTACAGATGCATTGGCCTCATATGCCGTGATCATAAGTATTATTTCAGTAAGCGGTAGGGATGCTTCAGTATTATTTGATCCAGTGTCTACCTATTCATATGTGTCATCTCTGTTTGCTGATTTTCTGGATATTCCTTGCGAGTCCTTGGATACTCCTGTTTATGTGTCCACTCATATGGGCGATTCTGTGGTTGTGGATCAGATCTACCGGTCTTTTGTGGTCACATTTTGTGGTTACAAGACTAGGGCTGACCTTCTGCTACTTGATATGATTGACTTTGAGGTCATCCTGTGCATTGACTGGTTATCCCCATACCATACCATCCTTGATTATCATACCAATACTATTACCAGAATTACCGAGATTGGAGTGGAAGGGTTCCTCGGTTAGTACAGCTAGTGGGGTCATCTCTTTTCTAAAGGCTCGACACATGGTCGAGAAGGGTGGTTTGGCTTATCTATCTTATGTTCGGGATACCTCCGCAGAGTCTCCGATGATTGATTCAGTGCCAGTAGTCTGGAAGGTCGCTAATGTGTTTCCTTCTGACCTTCCAGGCATGCCGCCAGATTGTAATATTGATTTTCGTATTGATGTGGCTCCAGGCACCCAGCCTATATCTATCCCACCGTACCGTATGGCTCCGAAAGAATTAAAGGAGTTGAAGGAGCCGCTTGAAGAGTTGTTAGCTAAGGGGTTTGTGAGACCAAGTGTATCACCTTGAGGTACACCAGTGTTATTCGTGAAGAAGAGAGATGGGACTATGCGGATGTGCATTGATTATAACTAGTTGAACAAGGTTACCATCAAAACAAGTACCCGTTGCTGCGTATCGATGATTTGTTCGACTAGTTGCAGGGTGCTGGGGAGTTTTCTAAGATCGAGTTGAGATCAGGGTACCATCAGTTGAAGATTCGGGACTCAGATGTTCCGAAGACTGCCTTATGTACCAAATATGGTAATTATGAGTTTCTAGTGATGTCCTTCGGCTTGACTAATGCCTCAACGACGTTCATGGATTTGATGAACAAAGTGTTTATGCCTTATATTGATTCCTTTGTTATTGTCTTCATTGATGAGATCTTGATTTACTCACGTAGCCCGGGGGAGCACGAGCAGCATTTGAGAGTCGTACTTCAGACATTGCAAGAACACAAACTATAAGCTATGTTCTCCAAATGTAAGTTTTGTCTAGAGTCGGTGGCATTCTTGGGGCATGTTGTATCAAGAAAGGGTATTAAAGTGGATCCCAAGAAGATTGAGGTAGTTCAGAGTTGGCCTCGTCCCACTTCGGCGACTGAGATCAGGAGTTACTTGGTACTAGCAGGCTATTATCGCCGGTTTGTGGAGGGATTTTCATCCATTGCAGCACCTTTGACTAGATTGACCCAGAAGGGTACCCCATTTCGTTGGTCCGATGATTGTTAGGCGAGCTATCAAAAGCTTAGGACAGCCTTGACTACAACACCAGTTTTAATGTTGCCTTCCGGTTCGGGGATGTATATTGTGTATTGCGACACTTCACGCGTTGGCTTGGGTTGTGTATTGATGCAGTAGGGGCGAGTTATTGCATACACTTCACGTCAGTTGAAGCCCAATGAGAAGTATTATCCTGTGCATGATTTGGAGTTAGCCGCGATTGTTCATACTCTTAAGATAGAGAGGCATTATCTGTATAAGGTGTCATCTGAGGTTTATATTGATCATCGCAGCTTACAACATGTGTTCAAGCAAAGGGATCTCAATTTTAGGCAGCATAGACTGCTCGAGTTACTGAAGGATTATGAATCACCATTCTTTATCATTCGTGCAAGGCAAATATGGCCGCAGATGCCTTAAGCAAGAAGGCAGAGAGTATGGGTTGCTTGGCATTTATTTCAGCGGATGAGAGGCCACTAGCTTTGGACATTCAGTCCTTGGCTAACAGACTAGTGAGGTTGGATATTTCAGAGCCCAACCGAGTTCTTGCATGTGTTATTGCCCAGTCTTCATTATTGGGACAGATCAATGCCTGACAGTTTGATGATCCGCACTTGGAAGTTCGTAGAGAGACGGAACTACAAGGTGGTGCGAAAGAAGTTTCTATTGCCGGGGATGGTGTTCTGCGACTCCAGGGTCGTCTATGTGTTCCTCATGTCGATGGCATGAAGGAGACGATTCTAGAGGAGGCACACAGTTCTCGGTATTCTATTCATCCAGGTGCTACGAAGATGTATCGTGACCTGAGGTAACAGTATTGGTGGCGGCGGATGAAGAAAGACATAGTGGAGTATGTATCTAGGTGTCTAAATTGCCAGCAAGTCAAGTACGAGCACCAAAGGCCGGGTGGCCTACTTCAGCAGATGATTATACTTGAGTAGAAATGGGAGCGCATCACTATGGACTTCGTAGTTAGATTGCCATGGACCTTGCGGAATTTTGATGCAGTTTGGGTCATTGTTGATATATTGACCAAGTCGGCACACTTCATTCAGATTTTTACTACATATACTTCAGATGAATTGGCCAAGGTTTATATTAGGGAGATATTTCGGTTGCACGGTGTGCCTGTTTCCTTCATATTTCTGGAGAGTCGTACAGAGTGAGTTGGGGACCCGTGTAGAGCTCAGCACAACATTCCATCCACAGACCGATAGCCAGTGAGAGCGGACAGTTCAGATATTGGAGGATATGCTCAAAGCATATATAATTAACTTTGGGGGACAGTGGGATCAATTCTTGCTGTTGGCCGAGTTTGCTTGCAACAACAGTTATCAGTCTAGCATGGAGATGGCCCCATTTGAGGCTTTATATGGTCGGCGATGTCGTTCTCCCATCGGGTGGTTTGAGCCCGACGAGGTTAGGTTATATGGTACTGATCTGGTAAAGGATGCCTTGGAAAAGGTAAGGTTGAATCATGAGAGACTTCGCACATCACAGTCCAAATAGAAGAGTTACGTTGATCAGAAGGCGCACGATGAATCATTTATGGTCGGCGAGAAGGTTCTCTTGAAAGTCTCGTCGATGAAGGGTATTATGAGATTCACAAATAAGGGAAAGTTGAGCCCAAGGTTCATAGGACCATTTGAGGTGTTGAGGCAAGTTGGGGAGGTTGCTTATGAGCTTGCTTTACCTCCCAGCCTATCATGGGTTCATCCAGATTTTCACGTGTCTATGCTCGAAAGGTATCATCCGATGTATCTTACGTGTTAGACTTCAGTACTATTCAGCTAGATGAGAGATTGGATTATGAGGAGGAGCAAGTTGCTATTTTTGCTAGACAGGATCGCCAGTCGAGGTCCAAGAGGATTTCCGTAGTAAAGGTTCATTGGAGGGGCCAACCAATCGAGGAGGCAACCTGGGAGTCCGAGGAGGACACGCGGAGCAGATATCCAAACTTATTCATCACTTCAGGTATTAATCTAAAACCGTTCGAGGACGAACATTTGTTTAAGAGGTGGAGAATGTAATGACCCGATCTGTTGTTTTGCTTTCTAAAACCCGGTTCCCCTAAATAAAACTTCCCGTACTTACCTTTACTTATTTATAACTTGCGGGGATGGTTGGTTTGGGATTTGGAAGAGTCTGGGTTGGAATTGAAACCCTTGGTTCCTTAAAGTTGGCTTAAAAGGCCAAGTTTGACTTCGGTCAACAGTATTAGTAAACGACCTCCGAATCAGGATTTGACGGTTCCAATAGGTTCGTATGATTATTTTGGACTTGGGCATATGTTCGAATCGGGTTTTGGATGACCCAGGAGCCTTTCATCGCATAATAGTGAAAGTTGGTTCCTAAATGTTTTAAAAAGTTCTTTAAATCTGGCTTGGAGTATGTTTTGGTGATATCGAGATCCAAATGGAATTCCGAGACTGGGAATAGTTCCGTAATGTTATTTAAGATTTGCACGTAAAATTTGTCGTCAATCCGAGTAGTCTAAGTATGCTTCAACGCATTTGGATCGATTTAGAAACTTCAAGTTCAAAGTTTGATCCAATTTGGTTTGGGGGTGTGATTCTTAGTTTTAATGTTATTTTGAGCGTTCCAAGAGTTTGAGCGAGTCTGATTTATGATTCAAAACTTGTTGGTATGTTTGGCCAGGGCCCTGGGTGCCCCGAGTGTCAATCGGACGAGGCTCCAACCAGGTTGGAATTGGTAGCCAAAGTTAAAGCTCCCAGCTGTTGTCATAATCGCACTTGTGCTTGGCAAGCCGCAGGTGCGAGCTCGAAGGTGCGAGCAAGGAGCCGCAGAAGCGAGCAAGCCAAGGCTGCCCAGGATCCGTAGGAGCGAGAAGTTTGGCGCACCTACGAGCGCGCAGCTGTAATGCCCGTGTCCGCAGAAGCAACCTTCACTGCCTTGAGGAACTCCACAGAAGCGGCCCAAGCACTGCATATGCGATACCAAAAAAGCGGCCAAGGCACCGCAGGTGCAAGAATTGCTGAAGGCAGTGTGTGTTTTAAATCGGGGTTTGAGCATTTATTTAACGACCCAAAAACTTGTTTTGACTGTTACAACCCCGTTTCCCTACATAAGACTCCCCTTATGTGCTTTTATTAATTTATGTGTTGCGGGGATGGTTGGTTCGGAATTTAGAAATGATAAGGTTGAAATCGGAACAATTGGTTCCTTAGTTTGTCTTTAAAAGGGTAAGTTTGACTTCGATCAATATTTTTGAGAAAACGACCCCGGAACCGGAATTTGATGGTTCCAATAGGTTCGTATGATGATTTTGGACTTGGGCGTATGTTCGAATCGGGTTTTGGATAACCCGGGAGCGTTTTAGCGCTTAATAGTGAAAATCAAGTATTTGAAGGTTTAAAGTTCTTTAAATTTGGTTTGAAGTAGGTTTTGGAGTAATCAAGGTCCGTTTGAAATTTCGAGCCTGGGAATAGCTCTGTATTGTGATTCTGGTCTTAGGAGCACATCTAAATGTTAATTTGTAGGTCTGTAGGTCATTTCGGAGTCAATTGGCAAAAGTTAGAAATTTGAAGGTTTTTAAGAAGTTTGACCGGAAGTGGACTTTTTTATATCGGATTTGGATTCCAATTCCAGAAGTTGGAGTAGGTCTGTAATGTCAATTATGACTTGTGTACAAAATTTGAGGTCAATCGGACGTGGTTTGATAGCTTTCGGCATCAAATGTAGAAGTTTAAAATTCTAAAGTTCATTAGGCTTGGAATGTGCTCTGATTCATGAATTTGACGTTGTTTGATGAGATTTGAAGGCTCGACTAAGTTGGTAATGTGTTTTGGGATGTGTTGGTATAATTGGTTAAGGTGCCGAGGGCCCCGGGTGGATTCCGGGTGGTTAACGAATCGAATTAGAATTGGAAGAAGAGTTGAGGCAGCTGATATCTGGTGTGATCGCACCTGCACGGAGAATTTTCTCGTGGGTGCGCAACCGCAAGTGCGAGAAATCCATCTCAAGCATGGACACCACAGGCGTGAAAGCATTTGCCACGGATGCGGAGCCGCGAGCGCGATGATCGCTGGACAATGAGTGTTTAAAGCGGGGATTTGAATATTTTTGCTCATTTCTTCATTCTTGGGCGATTTTGGAGCTTTTGCAGAGGGGATTTCAACTAGCAATTTCAAGGTAAGTTAATTCTACACACTTTGAGTTAAATACATAGATTATGGGTAGATTATAACTAGTAAATCTTAGAAATCAAATTTTTCGATGAAAAACCTAGATTCTTATAAAAACGAGATTTTAACCTCGAAAATTGATATGGAATAGGATAGAAATTATATATTTGAGTCCTTAAAATTATGGGTAGCGTTTTCAGCCGAAAATATTCGAAATCCGGGCATATGGGCCCGGGGTGAATTTTGGGAATTTTACCATTTTTGGCATCCAATTGGGAATTTAATGCGACGTGGTGATCGGGAAGTGAACTTTGAGACAAGGTAAGTCTCCTGTCTAATCTTGTGAGGGGAAAATTACCCCATATGTGATTAAACTAATAATTATTGTTAATTGTGGGGGCTATGTACGCATGAGGTGACAAGAGTCCGTACGTAGTTATTATCTATGCTAAAGTCCAGGTAGCTTATGACTCAAGGCATGAAGTATGTGTGTAAGTTGAATCATTTATTTAATTATATTATTTGAAATATATTGTGAATTATTAGGGAAAGATAGTAAAATATGCATATCTTCTATACTTAATTTTCTTCTTAAATTAATTAATTGTTAAAAGAATTGTTCATCCTCTCGAATTTACCTATAATAAATATACTCTCCTTCCGGAGGTAAATAAGAAAATGTCCTCCTTTCTTGTGGAGCGGGCCGAACGCCTCGGCAGGATAGATGCATCTATGGATCGCACCGCACGTCCCTCGGCAATGTACACGACACTCTGGATTGGGCCGTACGACCTCGACAGAAATCGTGCCTAATAATAATAATAATTACACGATACTTTCCTATTTTGATTGCAGCTTGTGAATTTAATTAATAGATTGGTAATTGTTGCATTTGAAGGAATTTAATTATTTCTGGTGATTAAATAAAAATTATTGTAACTCTATGAATCATGTTGATTTAGATATTTCTATTTTTATTCCAATAGTTATTATTGACCCTCAGTGAGTGTCAAAGTCGACCATCTAGTATCTACCTCTTCGAGATTAGGCTTGATACTTACTGGGTACACTTATTTCTGGTGATTATGCTACACTTGCTGCACATTTTTGTGCAGATACGTATATGCCCAGCGGCCAGATGTGTATAAGAGACAGAGGCTTGATACTTACTGGGTACACGTTGTTTACGTACTCATGCTACACTTGCTGCACATTTTTGTGCAGATACGTATATGCCCAGCGGCCTTGTGGGCGCAGAGGTGTGGTTAATGCGGAGACTTAGGTGAGGTGCATTCTACATTACAATCTGCAGCCAGTACAGTCTTCTGCAGAGTTATATACATATTTCCTGTCTAAGTTGTATTCCGAATAGTTGTTGTATTTTATTATCTATTCCTAGTAAATGCTCATTGACTTGTGACACCGGGTTTTGGGAGGATTATTGGTTGTTCTGTCGTAAATTTGTTAAAAGTATTATTATTTACTCTGTAAATTCCCATTCTTTACTATGTATATGAAAGGAAAATATAATTTCAAAAGTAATAAAAATGGGAACCCAATTTAGTATTTATTGTTGTCTTGCCTGAATGTGGTGTCCATCTCCATCACGACCATAATGGAATTTGGGTCGTGACAACATGGTATCAGAGCACTAGGTTCACGTAGGTCTCACGATTCATGAGCAAGTCTAGTAGAGTCTTGCGGATCGGTACGGAGACGTCTGTACTTATCTTCGAGAGGCTACAGGGCAGTTAGGAGCACCTCCCTTCTTGATTCCTCATCGTGTGATTTAATTCCTATGAGGCTTATGCCTTTCTTTCTTTTCTATTCAATCTTGTTCGATGTGGAACGCTTGTTATCGATCGGGAATTTAGGAATTGTAATGGTACTACAGATATGGTTCAAGATGTTTCTCCCTGCGTAATTGATTGGGCTATTGTCGTTGCCTTACAGAATGATGGTTTGTCATTTCAGCTCAGTACCTGTATTTCGGATGGTTTTGAGGCTATGTATAGGTTGCCACGATGATCATGAGTTATTATCTTGCAAAATTGATGTAATGGTGGGGTGATCGTTTATGTGCCGACGCCGTGAATGACTTGAAGGAAGGATTTTATCAGTACATGATGTAAAGGTTCAGTGCTTAATCTCAGCAAAGGAATTGTAATCACACTATGAATGTTTGGGTTTGGGGGTTGATGGAGTAATGAAGCTTGATATTTTCGAGCGTGGTAGAGTTCTCAATTGTGAAGAGGTGTCATCGCCTTGTTAAATGCGTTAAGGTTCTCCGGTGTTACGGTTTTCTTCAACTCGCTTTTACGACGGGGTGCTAGGAATTGATGTCGGGGAATCAGTTGTCAGAAATCATGTTGTGCAGTGGTTCAGGATCGAATCGGTGTTCCTAGTATGGATGGCTCGAGAAAGATAATCTTCAGAGAGGTTTAAAGCTTGTAGCAATCTATTGGTTCAAGTGTTACATAGACGGATTTTGAGTTAAGGAAACAACTGGGCAGTGAAGGACAAAGAAGGATATGTGGGAGGTGTCTTGTGGTGGTTAAGTTCCTAGAAGGTCAAGTGTGAGTAACAGAAGTCGAGTAGTTGCTTAAAGGAGAGGGTTTGACCAAAGTGGGAGAGTGGCATGGTAGTGTATGGGTTACGGGGTTGGATAACTACACGTCTTGAGGAAAGTTTGGAGTAATTTGGGATTCATGATGGACAGTGACTACGTCTACAGACTTAATTTGGAATGTTGGATGTTATACTAGGCGAAGATTGGATGCGACAGAAATGAGTTTGCCTGATGTGAAGAGGAATGCAACATGACTTCGGGTTGGGATGTATCGTTTGTACAGCTGGTGAACGAGCATGGGCTCAGGATAGTTTATTGGTGTCATGGTAATAATATTCGGTGCAGCGTTGTGGGAGGATGTCAGCATGGAATTTCCATAGGTGGGATATCTCTTGTGAGCAGGTTAGCGGTTTTGTGGTGTTGATGGAGCTTACAGGAAGAATTTTACTGACTATCCAGTAAAAGGTCAAGTATGTGAATATGGCTAGTGATTCAGAATGTTCATGAACTGTTTAACATAAGGATTCCGAGGAATTTGGTGGGTCGATTATGCGAGAATGTGTCAATGGAGGATAAGGAGTCTTGGTGGGTTCCAGAGTTATGAAATTGTAGCTTCAAGCCAAGTAGGAGAGCCCCACCGTCTACAATTGGATTGCATAGTTGTCTATTTCTAAGGTTTCTAGTTATCAGTGTATTGGTGGGTCATTTCAACTAAGGAAAGAAAACATTATTGGTAATTTGAGAAAAGGATTTGAGGAATGTGTGCCATATTTGGACTTATCGATTCATGTTCAAGATTTGGGAAAACTCAGAGTCTCTGCTTCGTGTTGATGTGATTTACAAGGAAGGTGATTCGGCTGGCTGCCTCTTTGAGAGAGTGTTCAACTGCTAGCAGAGCCTTGGAGTTGATTATATTCAAGACCATATCAGAATGGGTGACTCTCAATAGTGGCCCTAGTGGATTCAAAACGTTAAAGTGCGGTGCCTAAGGATTTCGAACCTGTAGTATGGTTAAGTATCGAGCTTTTGCAACATAGTTTGAAAAGGTTTTGGGGTATTCTATGTTATATTCGGTCTGCGGTGTAGCATTTGAGGAATGGGAAAAATGACTTCGGATTCATAAAGGAAATTTCAGAATGGGCGTATCAGTTGAAGATGCGAATGTGCACGCAAGGAGGGTATGAGCTGATATTTGTGTTTTAACAGAATGTGGTCCCGTGGAATGAGATCACTCAGGACGAGTGCAGATTTGGTTCGTTACGTTGGAATGGAGCTATTGTAACTATTTCTAAGGAAAATAGAGAATAAATTGGAAGAAGCAGGGTCGGTTAGTAATGGTTGAATCAGCATGGTTGTGGCAGTGATCAGTTTCTTTAGTGTGAAGTTATACATATGGTTTGTGGTTGTACTCATGGGTTTGACAGACACCATAACTTGATTGGTTCGGGAGATATTTAATTCAAACGGTCTTGTTATGTAAATGGATTCCAGAAAAGTCTTGGCAGTTTATATCGCAACTTGAGGTCGGTATATCTCTGCGGTATGGGAATTCGGTTGCGTATTGTATTGGTTCTTCGAAAATAATCTAAGTGAAAAGTTTCTAGCCAATGGGATGACTTTTTCCACTAGTAATTCAAGGGTTATAGTGAATACGTGTATTATCGCATAGCGGCATGTTAGGTGCAGTGAACGACATGAAATTTGAAAGTTAAGGATCAAGGTTGCAATTCGGTGTTGACAGGGATGTCACGAGCTCGGACGAGCAGGGAAGGATTAAGCTGTTTAGAGTAAGTTGGTATCGTCTTTAGCTTTACTTGAAACCGGTGTCATGTGTATGAAGCTTTGTGTACTGATTTTTGTGAACTTTTGATTCGCTTTACAGCATTGTATAGCTGGTAGTATTGATCTGCAGGCTTTGTTACTTGGTGCGGAACGTCGGGGGGAGCATATTCCGCAAAAAGATTGTACAAGGGTGACATGGAGTCACTTGATTGATTAAGGATTGAAACCAAGTATGAATAATTTTGGTAGTGTCGCTAATATGAGAGTTAGGGCTTGAAAGGTGCTCTATCCAGTTGGTTGAAAATTGTGAAAGTTTGTTTCGAATTCGACAGTTGTTCTTGCGTGTTATGGAAAACATGTTATTGTGGGTCCTTGAAAGGTCATTAGCCCAGTGTGGTACGATCAGAATCGGCATGCAGTCTGTGGATGGATCTAAAACATGAATGTGTGCTCTATAACAGGCAGGATGTGTTCATTTTAGCATAACGTTGTTTTCAGAGGGGTCTTCAGGCCTTGGATGTTATTTCTGTTGTCGGTCCTTCTGTGTAGTCTCAATTATGCTATGTGGGTTATGAGGCGGTTTGATTATTCGTACTTATATTGAGATCTCGTATAGGTTGCGGTGTTATATAAGCAGGGTCCTCTCGAAATACAAGTCATTTATTGCACCTCAGTTGTGCTTGAGTTTTATAGCGTATGATGCTACCCATCTCTCCAGGATTTATATTATGCAATTGGCGTGCTTATGGTTGATATTCGGTCATTGCGTGAGTTTGAGAATTACGACACGATGCGTGTTTTCTTTAGATTATTAGGTGTGGATAGGGTGCCACGCAGCCATGGGTATGTTGTTTGGATCGGGTTGCACGCCGCAACGGTATCATGTGTGGATTGGGGTGCACACCGAAACAGTGTGTTATAGAATACAATTCCCTTTATTTATTCTTATTTATTTTGTTTCTCTTTTCTAGGGAAGGTTCATAACATCCTTTCGGTTGTTTAATTAGCTGTGTGGGAGTTCGTTTTCTTTAGGTATCACATTCGAGTTTGTAGTTGTTGGGCACATTGTGGCATCATATGAGATTTTTGGCAGTATCTGAGGTGGCTTATTGCTTGCGTCGCTTGTGCTGGGGGGTGACAGAGTTATTGGACCTGAGATCAGTGCGAAAAGATTTATATGAAACATATTAAAGAGCAAATATTGTTATTTGGTTCGTAATGAGGCAATGGTTCTTGTCAGAAGGAGAAACTCAATAATTGGTTGACTCGGCAGTTGGTTATGAATTTCTACACATTTCTTCCATCGTGGAAGCATTTCAAGAGTTGGAACAGGACTTATAAGTATCATGAGGTGTATTGTGAACATTAGATTCATGGAATGTCGGCTACTGTTATCGGAGGATGTTATTATGGTCATGTTAATAGTGCGGTGCATGCTCTAAATTCGACAAAGGTCAGCAATCCTGTATTGGTGCATCGTGTAGTGATTGATACGGTGTTCGTAGGTTGGAAACATGCATGGTGGAGAATTCTGGATGTTAGAATTGGGCTCTAAGGCTTAATTTCCTAAATAAAGAGGAGAATCTTCAGATTGGCTCGAGCTAATGTGCTCAACTAGGTGTGGTAGCATGGGTATGTGCACGAAGTGTTAAATAGTGATTTTGGACAACTCCAGAACAGTCCTTAGCACGTTCGAGGACGAACGTATATTTAAGTGGGAGAGTATATTAGAACCCCGTTCGTTTTGACTGTTAGAACCCCGTTCTCCAAAATAAGACTCCCCGTATGTGCTTTTATTAATTTATGACTTGCGGGGATGGTTGGTTCGGAATTTGGAAGTTATCGGATTGAAATCAGAACAATTGGTTCCTTAGTTTTGCTTTTAAAAAGCATGTTTGACTTCGGTCAACATTTGAGAAAACGACCCCGAAATCGGGATTTGACAGTTCCAATGGGTTCGTATGATGAGTTTAGACTCTGGCGTATGTTCGAATCGGGTTTTCTGGATAACTCGGGAGTGTTTTAGTGCTTAATAGTGAAAATCAACTATTTGGCGGTATAATGATCTTTAAATTTGGTTTGAAGTACGTTTTGGATTAATCGAGATCCGTTTGAAATTCCGAGCCTGGGAATATCTACGTATTGTGATTCTGGTCTTAAGAGCGCGTCCGGATGTTTATTTGGATGTCCTTAGGTCATTTCAGAGTCAATTGGCGAAAGTAAGAAATTTGAAGGTTTTTAAGAAGTTTGACCGGAACTGGACTTTTTGATATCGGGTTCGGATTCCAATTCCGAAAGTTGAAGTAGGTCCGTAATGTCTGGAAAATATAAGGTCAATCGGATGGGGTTTGATAGGTTTCGGCATCGAATGTAGAAGTTTGAAATTCTAAAGTTCATTAGGCTTAGAATGGGGTGCGATTCATGAATTCGACGTGTTTTGATGTGTTTTAAAGGCTCGACTAAGATCGTAATGTGTTTCGGGACGTGTTGGTATAATTGGCTAAGTTCCCGAGGGCCTCGGGTGGATTTCAGGTGGTTAACGGATCGAATTTGGAATTTGAAGAAGAGTTGAGGCAACTGATATCTGGTGTGATCGCACCTGCGCAAAAAGGGCCATGGGGGCGAAGAAGCAGTTGCAAAAAATCCATCGCAGGCGCGAAGGATTTTGCTACGGGTGCGAAGCCGCTGGCGCAATGATCGCTTGGCAGTAAGTGTTTAAAGCAGGGATTTTAGCATTTTTGCTCATTTCTTCATTCTTGGGCGATTTTGGAGTTTTTCAGAGAGGATTTCAACTAGCAATTTCAAGGTAAGTTAAATCTACACACTTTGAGTAAAATACATAGATTATAGGTAGATTATAACTAGTAAATCTTAGAAATCAAAGGTTTAGATAAAAAACCTAGATTCTTATAAAAATAAGATTTTAACCACGAAAATTGTTATGGAATTGGATTAAAACTATATATTTGAGCTCTTGAGATTATGGGTAGCGTTTGTATCCGAAACTTTCCGGAATCCGGGCACGTGGGCACGGGGTGAATTTTTGAAATTTTACCATTTTGATTTGGGTTATTAATTCAATAGCCTAAATTCAAATTATTTAGCACGTATTAATTATTTTGTATAATATTTGGATAGTTTCGGATTTTTCAGCATCGAATTGGGAATTTAATGCGACGTGATGATTGGGAAGTGGACTTTGAGACAAGTTAAGTCTCTTGTCTAATCTTGTGAGGGGAAAATTACCCCATAGGTGTTTAAATAAATAATTGTTATTAATTGTGGGGGCTACGTACGCACGAGGTGACGAGAGTCCGTACGTAGCTACTAACTATGCTAATGTCCGGGTGGCTTAGGACTCAAAGCATTAATTATGTGTGTAAATTGTATCCTTTATTTAATTAAATTATTTGAAATATATTGTGAATTCTTAGGGAAAGACAGTAAAAGATGAAAATCTTAATACTTAATTTTCTACTTAAATTAATTAACTGTTAAAAGAATTGTTCATCCTCTCGAACTACCTATAATATATATACTCTCCTTCTGGAGGTACATAAGAAAATGTCCTCCTTTCTTGTGGAGCGGGCCGAACACCTCGGCTGTATAGATGTATCTATGGATCATGCCACACGTCCCTTGACAGTGTACACGACACTCTGGATTGGACCGTACGACCTCGACAGCAATCGTGCCTAATAATAATAATTATTACACGATACTTTGCTATTTTAATTGCAGCTTGTGTATTTAATTAATAGATTGGTAATTGTTGCATATGAAGGAATTTAATTATTTCTGTTGATTAAATAAATATTATTGTAACTCTATGAATCATGTTGATTTAGATATTTGTATTTTTATTCCAATTATTGTTATTGACCCTTAGTGAGTGTCAAAGTCGATCATCTCGTCTCTACCTCTTCGAGATTAGGCTTGATACTTACTGGGTATACGTTGTTTACGTACTCATGCTACACTTGCTGCACATTTTTGTGCAGGTACGTATATGTCTAGCGCTCTTGTGGGCGCAGAGGTGTGGTTAATGCGGAGACTTAGGTGAGTTGCATTCTACATTACGATCTGCAGCCACTAGAGTCTCCTTCAGAGTTATTTATATTTTTCCTATCTAAGTTGTATTCCGGACAGTTGTTGTATTTTATTTTATATTCCTAGTAAATGCTCATGCACTTGTGACACCGAATTTTGGGAGGATTATGGGTTGTTCTGTAGTGAATTTGTTAAAAGTATTATTATTTACTCTGTAAATCCCCATCATTTACTATGTATATTAAAGGAAATATATGATTTCAAAAGTAATAAAAATGAGAACCCAATTTAGTATTTATTGTTGGCTTGCCTGACAGTGGTGTCCGGCGCTATCACGGCCTTAATGGATTTTGGGTCGTGACAATGTTTGCTCATTTCTTGCACTCTTGGGCCGATTTTTAGAGCTGGTTAGAGAGGGGATTTTCATCACTAATTGAGGTAAGTAATTTCTATACAATGTATGTTAAATACATAATTTATGGGTAGATTATAACATGTAAATTAGTGAAAATTATGGGTTTAGGTGAAAACCTAGGTTTTTGATAAAAATGAGATTTAACCACGAAATTTGTTATGGAATTTAGTAAACATCATATATTTATGTTCCTAAGGTTATGGGTAACAACTTTCTTTAAAAATGTTCGGAATCCGAGCATGTGGGCCCGGGGGTGAATTTTAGGAATCTTGCAATTTAGGTTGGGTAATCACTTAAATGGTGGAATTATGAACTTTTGAGCATAGATTGATTAGTTTATGTATTGTTTGACTAGCTTCGAGTCGTTTGTTGTTAAATTTGGAGGTTTGAGCGCGTTCTTAAATTGGGAAGTAGGTTTTGAGACGTGGTAAGACTCTTTTCTAACCTTGTAAGAGGGAATTAACCCCATAGGTAAATTAAATAATTATTTGTACCTAATGGTGGGGGCTACGTACGTACAAGTTGACGAGAGTCCGTACGTAGCTTCTATTATGCTATTGTCCGGGTAATATAGGACCAGTATCATGCTATACTTAGAATGTTTGTGCTCTTGCTTGCTAATATAACCACTTAGTCATGATAGAAATTTGATAAAAGAATTGTATAAGGTTAAATTCACTTACTTAAAGGTTTGTATGAGATACTTGACATTAAATGAGAAACTTGTGTTTTCTTGAAAATAATTGTTATTTGTGGATCGGTATGAGCGCCTCGGAAGTAAATAGATGCATCTATGGTTCACGCCGTTCGACCCTCCGGTAGTGCACAATTTGAATATTTTATTGGATCGGGCCGTACAACCTCGGCATAATTGCGCATGCTAATTATATGGAAATTCTCCATGATTTATACTGCTGAAATGCCTTGAATTGTAAGCTGTTAAATGATATTACTGAAATAGGTGCCAAGATCTGTTATGTTATTGAACTGATAGTATTATTCATGATATCCATGCTTAGCATAATACTTTAATTACAATATTATTGGCCCTATTAAGTGTCAAGTTGACCCCTCGTCACTACTTCTTCGAGGGTAGGCGGGGATACTTACTGGGTACATATTGTTTATGTACTCATACTACGCTTTTGTACTTAATGGTACATGATTTGAGGCTGGTGAATCTAGTTACCCACCCGGCATGTATACATGATCTTGGACCGAGACTTCACGGTGAGTTGCCCCTTCTGAGCCATTGAGCAGCATGCCGGAGTTTCTCTTTTGTTTTTATCTGTCAATTCTATTTCAGATATTAGGATAGTCATCTTTTGTATATTCTACTAGTTGCCCACATACTTGTGACACCAGATCTTGGCACGTATTAGTAGACTTTTATTTTTGGATTGTAATTCAATAGTTATAACTGCTTTTAGATGTTTTCGTTTGTTTGCCTTAAAATCCTTTATTTACCTAATGCGTTAAATATAAGTAAAGCTAAATGTTGGAATTGCTTAATAAACAAAAATGGGAAATTACTAAGTTGTTCACTGTTGGCTTGTCTAGCAATGGTGTTGGACGCCATCACGGCCTGACATGGAGTTGTGTCATGACAAGCCAATTGAGGCAGCTACCTAGGAGTCGGAGCCGGATATGCGGAGTAGATATCCCCACCTTTTCACCAGCTCAGGTATTTTTCTAACTTCATTCGAGGACAAACGTTTGTTTTAGAGGTGGAGAATGTAATGACCCAATATGTCATCTTTAATTTTAAATATTTATTTATGTGTTCTGAGACATCGAAAAGCACTATTTAGCATTTCTCGACTTGTGTGCGCAGTTTGTAAATTTTTTCGGAAAGTTTTTATATGCAAAATAGGAAAATACATAAGATGCACCCTATACTTGTGTAGGAAAATTAGTTTTACATTCAACCTTTACGGACATCTTATTACCTACTTATTCTTGTCCAAAGTGAATTTAATACCACCCATCGTCATCTTTCACATCCCAAACCCTTGTTCTCCTTCTTAACGCTCAATCTCTTTTTCTCCATTTTCACACCTATAATCGAGAGTTGCTTGACCCTTCCCCTTTGAACTTTGTCTTCACTGCACACTCCTTTCTTCTTCAACTACCTATTTTTTATTTGGACTCGCCTCAAAATATTGTTCTCTTTAAAGAATCTGCAACAACAAAAGAAAGAAATATTAGTCATTTAAATAAACATGATAAAAAGACAAATAAAGATGATGTTTCATATATAATACTTGAAGTGTAATGTATTTATAAAATTGGTGGTAATTTGGAAATCCACCACCATCTAGTGCGTCGATTTGACGTACAATTTAATGGGTTTGTGGTGTTTGATGGAAATGAGTTCTTTTGAAATCAACTTTTAGCATATCACTAACTTGCAACAAAAATTCGTCAATTTAATATACAATTTAATGAAATTGGTGATGGTTGATGTAATAGATGATGATGAATTTGGCAGTGAAATCGGTGGTGACTAGTAAAATTGGTGGTGATTGGGTTTGTGACGGTGGTGTTATTGGTGGTAATGGAGGTTTGGTGGTGGGTGTGGAAGAAGACAAAAAAATGTGTGAATAAAAAAAGGAAAAAAAAATTAAAGACAGATGATGGTGATGTGGTATGCGCGTGTGATGCACCTTATACTTTGAAAGTAGTATTATGTTTCACAAGGGGTATTAAATTCACTTAGAATAAGTATAGGGAGGTATTTGGATACACGTAAAGGTTGAGTGTGAAACTGATTTTCCTAGACAAGTACATGGTGCATCTTATGTATTTTTCCTATGAAATATTTATTAAAATGTGAAATAGAGTTTTGAAACTCGACTGGGTTGACTTCGGTCAACGTTTTGAGTCAACGGACTCGGATGAGTGTTTTGACAGTTCTGGTAGGTCAGTATCGTGATTTGGGACTTGGGCGTATGCCCGAAATCGAAGTCGAAGGTCCCTAGCTAAAATTATCGTCATTTAACGGACACTAAAATTTAAAGGTTTAAGAATTCCTAAATTTGGTCATAATTGTGTTGTTGTTGATATCGGGTCCCTATTTAAATTTTGAGAGTTCGATCAGCTTCATAACAATATTTATGACTTATGTACAAAATTTGAAGTTAATCCGAGGTACTTAGGCACGTTTTCCGTTAGTTTTAGAAAAAATAAAAGGGTTTGATTTTATAAATCTTGAATTTCTAAAGTTTGACCGGAGATTTGACTTTTGAGCAAACGACCCCGAAATAGAATTTTGATGGTTCCAATAGCTTCGTATGGTGCTTTCAGACTTAAGGACGTGTTAGGATTTGGATTTGGAAGTCCGTAGGACAATTCGACGCATTTTGGCGAAAGTTGAAAATAGAAGATTTTTGAAAAGTTTCAACGGGAGTTGCCTTTATTGATATCTGGGTCGAAATTCGATTCTGGAAATTAGAACAGCTCCATTCATTTATGACTTGCATGCAAAATTTGAATTCATTCCGAATTGATTTGGCATGTTTTGGCGCGAGTTATAGAATTGAAAATTCCATAAACTCATAAGTCCAAATCGACGCGCGATTTTTAGTTTCGCCATTTTAATGTGTGATGTTAGACCTCGAGTAGGTCCATAATATTTTTTTTATACTTGTTGATGTGTTCGGACGGGGTCCCGGAGGGATCGGGTGAGTTCGGAGTGGTTTCTAACAATTTTAGGATCTGTGTTTTTGACAGCAGTGTGCGAAATGTATGATGCGCATAGCTGATTTTGCAAGCTTATATCTCGCAATGTATAAGGAATCTAGAAATGATCAAAACATGAAAGTTGTAGCCCTTTGATTATAGTTCCAGAAAAATAAACCATTCATCATTTGGATATTTGTACATAAAGTTATGATCGATTAACTGAAGGCTAGTAATACAGTTTTTGTTTGCCTGGAAGTGTGCATCGCCAGCAATTTGTGATGCACAAGGCTATATTTGGAAGCTTATATCGCCAATATAGAAGGAATCTGGAAATTATCAAACATGAAAGTTGTAGAGGTTTGATTCTAGTTTCCAAGAAGATTAACCATTCATCATTTGGACATGTGTACAGAAAGTTACGATCGATTGACTGAATACTGGTACCACAATATTTGGCTTGAAAATTTTAAGACAAGTCGCATCTCACATATGCGACTTGCGTGGACCTAATACATATGTCCGGAGTCCGACATTTTGTTCATTTTTAGAGTTTTAGACCTCGGATTTGGGCGAGTTCAGAGGCATTTTTCACGCGTTTGAGTTGGGTAAGTATTCTTTATCAAATATTAGTTATATTTCATGATTCCATACTCATTTACATTATGAATCCGTGAATTTATGGAAGAAAAATTAATTTTTTATAAAATCATCCAAAAATTAAATTTTAAGATTTGAAAGCCAATTCAATGTGAGAATTCGATAATTTTTGTGTGGTTGAACTCGTATCAGAACGGGTGTTCGGATTTCGTGAGGTTTTTTGGGATTTGAGACGTGAGTCCCACTGTCAGTTTTTTAAATAAATTTCGGATTTTAATCCGGAAATTAGTAATTTCATATGGAATTAATTTCTACGATTCGCGTTAAGAATGTTGAATTATTGTTTGTGACTAGATTTGAAGCTTTCGGACATCAATTCGCGAGGCAAAGTTTTATTGGAATCTTGAATTTTTTTGCGAAGCGAGATAAGTGTTGTGGTTAACCTTAACTTGAGGGAATAGAACCCTTGAATTATTGTTATGTGAATTTCATGTGTAATGACGTATAGGCGAGGTGACAAATGTCTATATGCCGTCAAATTAATTGTTATCACATTTATCTGGAAATCATAAATTATTTTAAATCATGAATTAATTATTATATTAATTATTTCTCTCATATTCCCTGCTCAATATTATGTCTTGAATCCATGCTATATTTGCTACATACGTATTTAATTTATGTGACCCAATTGTTACTTGACATTTAGCATACTAAATATTAAATTGCCTTTTTCCTCCTTAATTTTCACAATTAATTGCTACTTGTCATCACTTGTTTCTAAATAAATCATAATTATTATATGCTTATTGTCTTACAATTTCATATTAATTGTTAAATTTATTGGAATAATTTCTTTTATAAATATTGTTAAATTATATTATTGAGGAGAGGGTTGCACGCCGCAACAGAAATGAAAGTGAATATATTGCAGGAGCGGATTGCACGTCACAACAGATATATTGAGGATCGGGTTTCACGCTGCAATGGAATTCAATGAAAATTAATATATTGTGGGATCGGGTTGCACGACGCAACAGAAAGTGATTTAACTAATAATTGGTTATGACTGTCGAGTCGACTTGATTGTTGATATGATTTACCAGTTTGATTTCTATCCCTGTTCTCCCATATTGTTGTTATTATTATTATTGCGTACAAGTTAATATAAGTTACCTGCCTTAGCCTCGTCACTTACTGAGTACATAGGTTCGGTTGTACTCATACTACACTCTACACTTCTTGTGCAGATACCGGAGTTGGTCCCATCAGCGTATAGTAGACTTGCTCGGATTCAGCTATCCACAAGAGACATGAGGTATAGCTGCACGGTTTTCGTAGCTTTGAAGTCCTCATCTACTTTATTTTAACTATGTATTTCTTCCATACAACTTTATTTTCATTCAGACCCTTATATGTATTATTCTAGTAGCTCGTGCACTTGTGACACCAATTCTAGGATGGTATTTAGACATTGTTATTATTATGGTTTACTCACTTTATTTCAGATTTTATTCCAGTTATTAGTTTCTTTATTATTTATTAAATTAAATTGTTAAAAAATAGTTAAAATTATTCTAACGCTGGCTTTCCTAACAACTGAAATGTTAGGCACCATCATGGTCACGAAGGTGGGAATTTCGGGTCGTGACAGAATCAGGACACATAGTCCCTAAAATGGAAGTTTAAGTCGTATGAATTGACCGTAGTTTGAACTATATGAAGATGACCTCAGAATGGAGTTTTGATGGTTCCAATAGTTTCGTAGGGTGAATTTGGTCCTAGTAGTGTGTTCGGATGTTGAATTGGAGGCTCGTAGGTCATTTTAGCGTAAATTGGCGAAAGTTGGAAATTTGATGAATTTTGGAAAGTTTGCTCGGGGGTGGACGTTTTGATATCGGGGTCAGATTCTAGTTCTGAAAGTTGGAGCAGGTCCGCAATGTCAGTTATGACCCGTGTGCAAAATTTGAGGTCAATCAGACTTGATTTAATAGGTTTCAGCGTCAGATGTAGAAGTTTGAAATTTTAATATTCATTAGGCTTGAATCGATGCGTGATTTGTGTTTTTAGCATTGTTTGATATGATTTAAAGGCTCGACTAAGTTCATATGATGTTTTAGGACTTGTTAGTATGTTTTGTTGAGGTCCCGGGGGCCTCAGTGAGTTTCATATGCTTGACAGATCATTTTTGTACTTAGAAAATTTTCTGGTGCTGGGCTGATTCTGGTGTAATCCCACCTGCGCAAGGCTGACGTAACAACCCGGCCGATCGTTTTGTGTATTACAACCCCATTCCTCTATTTACTGCTTAATTTATTCTTTACAGGTGTTATGTGACTTTTCGGCGTGATTGGTTCGGGTCCAGTGAGGTTTCTGAATGAATTGGAACACTTGGTTCCAAGATTTAAAACTTAAGTTGAAAAGGTTGACCGGATATTGATTTATGTGTAAACGACCCTGTGATAGAATTTTGATGATTCCAATAGCCCTGTATGGTGATTTTGGACTTAGGAGCGTGTCCAGAAAATTATTTGGAAGTCCGTAGTTAAATTAGGCTTGAAATGGTTAAAATAGAAATTTAAGCTAGGAAGTTTGACATGGGAGTTGACTATTGATATCGGGGTCAAAATCTGATTCTGAAAATTTGAATAGGTTTGTTATGTCATTTATGGTTTGTGTGTAAAATTTGAGTTCAATCGGACTTGATTTGATAGGTTTCGACATCGAATATATAAGTTGTAATTTCTTAATGTCATTAAGCTTGGATTGGAGCATGATTCGTGGTTTTAAGATTGTTTGATGTGATTTGAGGTTTCGACTAAATTCGTATGATATTTTAGGACATGTTTGTATATTTGGTTGAGGTCTCGGGGGCCTTAGGTGAGTTTAGGATGGTTAACGGATCAAATTTGGACTTAGAACTATTGAAACTTGTTGCCTACTGATGCAATCGCACTTGCGGAATTTGGCTCATAGATGCGAGCTTGCAAAAGCGAGCCTGGCATTGAAGAACCGGATGAGGCATCGCAGAAGCGATGCAATGGTCGCAGATGCGGACTGGGCTAAGGGGGCTTTGGACCACAGAAGCAGACGCTTCAACGCACAAGCGAGTCCGCATAAGCGAAGGCTGTCGTAGAAGCGGGAGATTTACCGCAAAAGAGGAACCACAGTTGTGGTTAACAATTCTGCAGAAGCGGAACCTCTGGACAGTGTACAAAAATAGAGGGCTCTGAGTTTTTGTCATTTATGGACATTTCCAACACGGTTTTGGGGCGATTTTGAGAGAGAATTCACGGGAAAACTCAAGGTAAGTCACTTGCGATCATTGTTAGTCAATAATATTGGATTATCATTGATTATTTCGACTAGATTACATGTTTTTGAGATGCAATTAGAGGATGTAGCCATAGGGATTTCAAAATAAGAATTTAAGATTTGGAGGTCGAGTTGATGTCGGAATTTGGTAAA
>AWOL01S0093292.1:0-10905 GCA_000715115.1 Nicotiana otophora | reverse complement strand
GTGTTGTCCACAGATTCAAGTCTCCCAAAGTTATCTGATCTCTATTTAACAGATTCAAGTCTCTATGAACCATGTTGATTTGAATAATTATAATTTATTCTAATTATTATTATTGACCCATAGTGAGTGTCAAAGTCGTCTATCTCGTCTCTACCACTTCTAGATTAGGCTTGATACTTATTGGGTACACGTTATTTTCGTACTCATACTGCACTTGCTGCACACTTTATTGTGCAGGTACATATATGTATAGCAGCCTTGTGGGCGCAGAGGTGTGGTTAATAATTGTGGAGACATAAGTGAGCTGCATTCTATATTACGATCCGCAGCTAACAGAGTCTCCTTCAGAGTTATTATATTTTCCTGTCTAATTTGTATTCTGGACAGATGTTGTAGTTTACTTTTAATTTCCTAGTAAATGCTCATACACTTGTGACACCGAGTTTTGGGAATGGTTGTGAATTGTTTAGAAATTTAGTTGCTAAAGATATTTATCATTTACTCTATGAGTTTTATCTTACAATTTTATTGAAGAAATTTTTATTTCAAAAATACTAAAATGGGTAATTAAGTTAATTGATTATGGTTGGCTTGCCTGACAGTGGTGTCCGGCGCCATCACAAGCTTTAATTGGATTTTGGGTCGTGACACGAGTAGGCACACTGATGCCAGATNGTTACTTTGCTTCCCTTTAGGGTGGCGAGTATGCACACCGATGCTAGATCATCCCTCCGACTGAGCGCATCAGCAACATGATTAGTCTTCCCACTTCGGTACTCCAGGTTGAAGTGAAATTCTGCTAGGAGTTCCTGCCACCTAGCCTATCGACCATTCAGCTTCGGCTGGGTCATGAAATGGCTAACAACTGTGTTGTCTGTCTTGACCACGAATGGGGTTCCCAGTAGATAATACCTCCAAAGGCGTAAGCAATTAACGACAACCAATAATTCTTTCTCGTGGGAGGCATAGCGCCGCTCTGCATACTTCAGTTTCCGGCTCTCGTACGCTACGGGATGCCCTTCTTGTAGCAAGACTCTACCAAGGGCATAGCCGGAGGCATCTGTTTGTACCTCGAATGGCTTGGCCAAATCAAGGAGAGCCAAGTCGGGGCTACTAGACATAGCCGCTTTCAATGCGTTGAAGGCCTCTACTCGCCTGGGTCCCCAATCCCAGGATGTGACCTTCTTGAGAAGTTCTGTCAGTGGTACTGCAATGAGGGAGTAATTTTTCACAAATCACCGATAAAAGTTGCATAGGCCAAGGAACGACCTCAAGGCGTGTATATCCGTAGGCGACGGCCAATCTGTGATGGCCGGAATCTTCTGTTGATCCATCTTGATCTGACTTTCCTCGATGACATGTCTGAGGAAGTCAATTTGTTTCTGAGCAAAAGAGCACTTGGATAGCTTTGCATATAATTTGTGCTCCCGCAATCGGGCTAGGACCTTCCGCAAGTGCTCTAGTTATTTTTCCAGTGTCTGGCTATATACCACAATGTCATCCAAGTATACCACCACGAATTCGTCAATGTATTCTCAGAAGACTTGATTCATCACGGTGCAAAATGTGGCTGGCGCATTAGTTAAGCCAAATGGCATAACCAGGAAGTCGTACGACCCATATTTTGTCACGTAGGTCATCTTGTGTTCATCACCCTCTGCAATCTGAACTTGCTAATAACCTGTCCTCAGGTCTATTTTGGTGAACACTGTCACACCACCCAATATGTCGAACAAGTCTGCCATTAGCGGAATATGGTACTTGTTCTTCACGGTGATTTTGTTTAGAGCTCTATAATCCACACAGAGTCGCAAACTACCATTATGTTTCTTTTGGAATAGCACAGGGGAGCCGTATGGGTACTTGGATGGTACGATGATCCCTGTGTCTAGCATTTTTGTCAATTGTCTCCGAAGCTCGGTGAGTTTGGGTTGTGACATTCTGTATGGCACCCGGGCAGATGGCTTTGCACCCGGCACTAACTCAATCTCATGGTCCACAGTGCGCCTAGGCGGGAGTCGCTTTGGCATGTCTTATAGCATTATGTCTTCAAATTCCAGTAGCATCTCCTTCACGGGTGCATGAATGGGCCCCGAAGAGCATTCTGTATCTTCAATGAAGAGGGTAGCCAGGAACGTGGGTTCATGTCTTTTGACCCCCTTCTTCAACTGCAAGGCCGAGATGTTCTCGGCGGACATCTTCATGGGCATGCACAAAATAATGCAGGGCTTGGCCCCATTTTCTCCCATCATCAGTAGCATGTCTGCATACGGTACGGGCATGGTGTTGGTCTGTCTTAGGAATTCCAACCCCACTATCAACTCGAAGTCATCTATGATCACCACACGCAGGTTGAATTTTCCTTCATAAGGGCCAAGCTTCACTGGTACTTCTTTAGCTATTCCACCCACTGCTTGAGAGGTGAGTTGATAGCCTTGACACGAACTTTGCCTTTTCCTACAACTAGGCCAAGGCGTTCCACCTGAGTCGAGGCTAAGTAGTTGTGGGCAGCACCCGCGTCTATCATCGCCCGATTGGGCTTGCCATTTACTTTCATGTCGACGAACATTAAGGTCCTCTCTTGATGAAGATGAGTACTCTCATTCGCCTTCCTTTTCCTTTTTCTTGGCGATTGGACATGGGTCCTTCTTCTTACGGATACCAACACTAGTTCTCGCTAAGGACTCAGAATTAGAGCCAACAATTGCATTGAATGCACCTACTAGTTCGGTCTGGTCCGCATCATCGGCGTCGTCATCTGTCCCATCTTCAAAATCTTGATGGGTGTTCATCTGTGCATGTAGGCATTCATTATTCCAATGTGGTCCGCCACAATGACGACATCCTAAGGGAGGTTTCCTCCCCCCGGTCGTTGTTGTTAGATGCAGCGTTAGTACTGCCTGAGGAGGGAGCCTTAGATTTGGTTGCACTCCGGTCTCCTCCTCTTCTGCTAAGGCCACCAATGTTCGGCTGGCCCCCTTTGTATCCTCCTCGGACAGGTTGTTGAAGCTTGTCCTTCTGGGCTTCCACTTGATAATCCCCAAGGCACTATGCTGCTTGGATCGCCTTAGGTAACGTGTCTACCCTTTGTCTTTGCAACTCCATGCGGGGATAAGGTTTCAACCCTTCCAGTAAGGTGAAGAGTTTGTCTTTGTCTCCCATGTCATGATGTTCAGCATGAGCGCAGAGAATTCCCGCACATAATTCCGCACTGATTTGGTATGGCGGAGCTCCCGTAGCTTTCTCCTTGCATTGTACTCCACATTTTCGGGGAAGAACTGTAGGTGTATGGATGCCTTCAGTTCTTCCCATGTCTTCACCGCCTTGATGGCTTCGTTTTTCACCCGCCACCAGAGTTTGGCATCACACTGAAGATACATGGCAGCAGTTGCTACCTTCTTAACTTCTTCTAGGCCCCCACGGCATCGAAGTATTGTTCAATGTCAAATATGAATTTTTCCAATTCTTTGGCATTCCGAGCTCCACTGTATGGCTTTGGCTCAGGAATTTTCAATTTTTGTGCCACAAGGGCGAGGTTCACAACACCCCCGATTTGGTTTCCACCTCCTCGAAGCAGGCCTTGTAAAGCAGCATTGACAATGTTGAGCTGGCCTGTCAAGTTGTCTTTAGTTTGTTGCATGGCAGTCACCTTGTCTGCCTCTATGCCCAGTAGGCTAAATCCTCAGCACGCTCATGTTGGAGGACCTCGAATTTACCAAAAATTTTGGCTGCCTCTATGGCTGCCATTTGCCGACCTCCTACAGAGTCGCGACTGATGTTTTCTATGTCAACTTTGGCCTGGAGAAGTCTGTGGTCCAGGTCGTCCAACCTTTGCACTATGATGGTCTTTAGGTCAGGCACCATTTCCATGATAGGCCGTAATACGTCAACCGTCTCCTCAAGGATCGCGATACGATCCCCATGATTCATCATGGTCAGAAATGGTGGTAAGTGTAATGTAATCCCTTATACGATATCGAGCCTATGCTCTGATACCAACTGTTACGCGGTGCCTTCCTAAGATTCTTTGGAAGGGCGACGTAAGGCTAAGCAATCGATGTCAGTGTGATTGTTGTCCGCCAACTGAGGTCCCCTCCGTACACTAGACTAGATTGTCAGTACCGTATAGGAAAACCAATGTCATGAAAAACTGAGAGATCAGAAAAGAGAATTGAGAATGAAAAAAAACTTGATTACATTAATGAAAGCTATTACAGAAAAGCAACACGGTATCGAGGGGGAGAGACACCAGTACAGAGAATTGTTTGCTTGCTAGAAAGTTTGATTGCTTGATCCCTCTTAATAATGCTTAAAAAAAATAAACCAAAGTTTTATAACTTGACCTAAATAAGTTGTAGAAGTACACTTAAAGAAAATACAGTAAAACTACTCTATATTTACAATGAAAAAGACTTAGTCTTCTACAAGGTAGAAACAGGTCTGTTGGCAGCAACTTTGTCTTTAGCATCAGGGTGTGCGTACGCGGTACTATTGGCATCTTTCTGTGGCTGGGCACTGGCGATGGCTAGCGGTGGGGCGATAGAGACACATGCACGCTTGTCACTTAGAGCTACCGAGACAACGGGGTCAACTGTGGCGCTGGGCGTTAGGATGCTTGTCAGGACGCCACATGGCGCATTCAAGGGGTCATGGGTCATGGCTGGAAAGCCTCCCATGACATGTCCTATGACTTTGTGTATATGTTACATTTAATGTTGAAAGTATTGGCACTTACATATGATTTAAATATGGCTTTGCAAAAAAAAAAAATCAAGATATTGTAAGTGCAATGAAACTTGTTGGTTTCGCGAAGAGACAATTGCAAGATATGAGAGATTCTAGATGGAATTATTTGATAGAAGACGTCTCTTTATTTTGTGTCAAGCATGGTATCGTGATCCCCGAAATGGATATGAATTATGTTCGTGGCAAGTCAAAGCGTAAGAAATCAAGTGTTACATATTCTTATCATTTGTGTGTAGAGGTTTTCTTTGCTATTATTGATTTGCAACTTTCAGAGCTTAACAATCGTTTCAATGAAGTGAATACTGATCTACTTCTTGGTATGGCTAGTTTGTGTCAAGATAATTATTTTGCAAATTATGAAACTTGCTACACACTATCCGAATGAGTTCACTAATTTAATGCTTGAGGATCTTAATTTTGAGCTTGACATCTATATTAACTATGTGCGAGAGGCGGACAATGAATTTTGTAACTTGAAAAGACTTGGAGATCTTTCAGAGACATTGGTAAAACAAATTTGCACATGACTTGGAGACTTATTTATTTTCTTTTGAAGTTAAGTTTGATTTTGTGTGTCACTACTGCAACTATAGAAAGAGCTTTTTCTTCGATGAAGTACGTTAAAAATGACTTGTGAAGCAGAATTGGTGATGAATTTTTTAATGATTGTTTAGTTTGTTATATATAGGATGAAGTATTTGAAAGTGTACTTAATGATGCGATCATTGATCGTTTTCAAAACATGACAAATCGTCAAGTACAATTGCAATGATAATGTTTATATTCATATGTTGTCTTTAAGTGTTTTGTTATTTTTTAAATATATGTTGGATATTGATACTCTTTTCTTAATTCGGTTATTGTAATATATTGACTTAAAATTGCGGCAGGAACCCATACACTTCAATTCCTAGATCCGCCTCTGGTTATAGTGGTGAATTTGAAATTTTCCCTAAAAAGATAGGGTTTTGTTTCTTGTCCGATTGAGAGAATCTTCTTAGCTGGGCCTTTTGTTTTTTGTTTTATTTTGCAGTGTAAATCTTTGTCATGTCAGGGGAATATATTCAAGCCCGGTTTTACCATGGTGGTACTTTTACCAATGATGTCGAGCCAAAATACATAGGTGAGAGAGACGCGAGAATCTACAGTATTGATAAAGATCAATTTTCCTTGGTTGAATTGCAGTTTTATTTTAAAGATCTTGGGTACAATATTGTTGTTGGTTTATATGTTTTTAACCAAGAGACCAAAGACTTTATTTTGTTGTAAAATGACACTCGGCTTTATAATATTGTCTCTCCTCTTAAACCGTCATAGTAATTGGACTTATTTATTGAGCATGTTATTAATGACCCTGTTATAGTGGAATGGGTGGTCCAATATGGTTCTACTAGTAGGACAAATGTAATTAAAATATTTAAGACAACATTTTAATTATTAGTTCTAGGGCAACACATGTTGGGTCAAACAATATAAATACAGAAGTACCTGATGAAGATAACCTAAGTGTGGTTGAAGGGGCACCAACTATAGAGGACTTGACACTAGAAAAGGTTGTACTTGCTAAAGACTTAGATGGAATTTATGTCACAATAGATCTTGATCTTCTATCAGATCTGGATAGTAGTGATTCAGAATTGGATATCATACCTGATGTAGATGATAGTGAGGTTGATGAATAGCTAAGAGAACTAAGAAATGAAAGAAGGAGTACAAACAACAGAAAAGGAATAGAAAAAAACCTACTACAACACATGAAGTGCCAATAAGAGAAGCTGGGCTAGATAAAGGGTTTGAGGATATTGGAATAAATAAGAGAGACAAATATGCAGGGAACTTAGGTGGGGATGAGGACTATCTTGGTATTTCAGACCTAGGAAGTGATGATTCGAAGGAGACGTTGAAGCTGAAAGGGGTGATGATTTACCAACTAGAAGAAGAAGCAAAAAGGTTAGACATGATCCTAAATATGAAATTACTGTTTTTGAACTTGGGATGGTATTTAAACTGCTTGTGAGGTTAGGAAGGCAGTGACCAATTATATTATCGAGTACAAGGTGCAGCTGAAGTTAAAACCAAATGAGAGCCATATAGTGCTTGTGAAGTGCAAAAGTGGTAGATGCAAATGGATATTTTATGCAAGCAAAGACAGAGATTCTGGTGACTTTATTGTAAAGAGGTACCATCCACAACACAAATGCAATAAGTACACCAAGAATAGGTTGTGCACATCCAAATATATTACACACAAATTTAGAGAAAAAATTATATCCACACCTAGTATAAAATTGTGAAAGTTACAAGATCATATAAGAGACAAGATTGATTTGTATGTTGGAATAATTGTTTGTTATAGGGCTAAGTGTAGGGTAATAAAAGAGTTCACGGGGGACTAGAAGATAAAATTTGTAAGGTTGTGTGATTATGCTAACATTATAAAGGAGACTAATCCTGGGAGCACTTGCTGGATCAGAACAAATACAAATATTTTACCTGGAAAAAAATCTATTTGTATATTTTTACATATGTTTTGATGCTTTGAAGAAGGATTGGGTAGAAGGGTGTAGGAAAATTATTGGATTTGATTGCTGCTTTTTAAAAGGAGCATGCAAGGGTGAATTATTGGTGGCGATTGAAAAGAATAAAAACAACATATGTTTCCATAGCATGGGTTGTGGTTAACCAAGAGATCAAGCATTCTTGGACATTTTTTATCAACTTGATGAAATCAAATTTGGACCTAGGGAATGGAATTGGATTAACACCGATGTCAAACATTCAAAAAGTGATGTATTTCTATTTCAAATTATTTTTTTACTTCATTTATTCCTAGTTCATTAATTTTTAGATCTATTTTTACTTGTTATTGCAGGGAGTTATCCTAACAATGGTAGAGTTACTATCATTTGCTGAACACATAATGTGTGCAAAACATATTTGGTCAAACTGGACTCAAAACTGGAGAGGTGAAGAAAGAAGAAACCAATTATGAAGATGTGCCAAATCAACATATGAGATAAAGTTTAGGAAAGAGATACATGCTTTGAGTTTATTCGGTGGTCCTAAACTGTGTGAAGATTTATTGAAGTAGAATAAAGAATATTAGAGCAAGGTTTACTTTACTAAGTTTTCTAAATGTGATATTGTTGAGAACCATATGTATGAAACTTTTAAGTCTTGGATAGCTGGACCTAGACATAAGTCAATTATAATAATGTTGGAGGAAATCATACACAAAATAATGAATATGAATAATGACATGAGAAATTTTGTTAAGACTTGGATAAGTGACATTTCACCAATGGCAAGGATGCTTTTAGAGGAGAACAAGGAATTATCTAGGAGATTTAAAGTAAGATTTAATGGACATGATGATTTTGAGATTGAAGAAGGTGATAAGAGGTTTATTGTTAATCTGGTGGCAAAGAGTTGCATTTGAAGATCCTCGATATTGAGAGGAATACCATGTCAACATGTTGTTTGTTCATACTATCACCTAAAACAAGATCCAGAACAATATGTTGAATTCTAGTATAGAAAAGAAACATTCCTAAAGGCTTACAAGTATTCTCTTCAACTCATGCCCAATATGAATGTGTGGCCAGAATCTAACAATCCAGTTATTGCATCTCCAGAGCCAAAACCAATTCCAGGTAGACCGAAAAGATGTAGGAGAAAGGTAAAGTATGAGCCCAAAAAGAAAGTATGGCAAACTGTCCAAGAAAGGGGTGAAGATGACATGTTCAAAATGTCATCAAGTAGGGCACAACAAGAGAACCTGCAAAACAAAGGTAATATATTGTTCAATTAAGTTTCATAGTATTTTATAATTTAATACTCAATCTTTTATTTAGTGTTACAATTGCAGCATGTTATGGGACATTCAAGTTAGCCAACTCAGCCGAGACACCCTCAACATACTGCTCCATCTTCAATTTGTGATGATACAACTATTGTCACTAGATATAATCAAACACAATCAACTGGTGTAGTAGGGAAAGGGAAAGATGGAGAGGTACTTGCTTAAGAAAGGGAGCATTCCAAACATGTGATGATGCTTCTTGTAGAGGAAGAGGATCTACAACCAGTGAAGAAGGCACATCCTCTAACATTGGACAAAAAAGGCAAAGACCCGCAGGATTTGGGATACATATAAACACTATAAGTGGAACAATAGTTCTGAATGTAAGCAAATGTTATTTTAATACCTTTTATATTTGGCCAAATACATAAACTAATATATGATATTTTTCAGAATGTTAATCCATCTAAAAGAGTAATATCATATGGGAGACCTCTGAAGAATACAACTGAAACCAATGTAGATATTGGATTTAAGCCGCCCGGTCTAAAATGGAAACACATACAAGCAGTGACAACTAACCAACTCCAGCGAATGAGTGCATCAAGGAATACAAAGACCGGAAGTCCAGAAGGCACATCCTCATCTTTTCTGTCAAGCCAAAGTAGTGGAACCAAGTGACTTCGTTGTTTAATATAGGTTAGGTACTTATTTAGTTAAGTTTTTGGACATGTAATGACTTCTTGAACAAAAATTTTATTTGGTATTGTATCGGTGGCTACATGATTAGCCTTTGGTTTAGTTCTTATATTGGCTTCAAAAACAACTTGTGCTTTAGCTCTTGTATTTTGGTCTTATATATATAAGTCTTTATTTGGTCACTATTATACAATTTTACTGTCAACCTTCATATCTTGTATTTTGGCTTTGTACTGGCATCATTTATCAATAGCATTTATACAAATCTTGCAACAGTCAAATATAGTATAAGCCACGTAAAGTAGGCCCTAAGATACCATTAGCATTGATTGAATACATGGTCCAATGAAATAGACTTTATATCTTTCACGAGACATAACAATTTCATGGTTGTATGTTGGTCATATATAATTTTTCACACTCTTCACTGAATGAGTGTTGTTATGACTTCTTGCATGATAAAATATATGCAAAACAAATCATATGATAGCGACATAAAAGTTTGCTTGTGTTTTTATACTCGAAAAAAGATTGAGCCACTACTCTCTACCTCATTTTTCTTATGCTTGCCCTTTGACCTGTCTTCATGCTAATATACCTTACTTTTATCGAATTGCTCATTTGGATGGATCGTGTATTATAAAATACATTAGCAATTATCAACTTGTTCTAGTGAAATATGTCATGACACAACACTATAGGTCGTGATGGCACCCAACGTCGCCGCTAGACAAGTCAACAGTGAACTATCACGTTAATTGTTCTTTTTATTACTTTCGAAATCATAAATTTTATTAAGGAAATTTACGCCCTTAAAATCACGGGTACATACATAATTAGTATTGCATAAAAATAAAATGTGATAATAATATGCGAATCTGTAAGCATCAACTAGAATATCCCCAAAACTCGGTGCCACAAGTGCATGAGCATTTACTAAGGAGTACAATAATAATAAAATATCTGTTTGGAATGTAAATAAGACAAGACAAAGTAAATAGTACGACGGAGACTCTGTGGGCTGCGATATGTAGCCTGAAATGCATCTCACCATAAAGTCTCCTCAACAGCTGCGCCTATGTGCCAGATAACCATCAAATGAACCTGTCAGATCCTGCACATTTAGTACAGAAGTGCAACATGAGTATGTAAATCAATGCGTACTCAGTAAGTATATAATCTAACCCGGAGAAGTAGTGACGAGGGGTCAACATCGACACTTACTAGAGGTCCAGTAAAGCAATATGATAAATCGTAAGCATTTATGAAGCACCATATAATAATGGGATAAAACGGTAACCAACATATTTTTTCAAAATTCTTTTAACGATATAAACTTCTCAATCTCGTATCCTATCTCTACAGCTCAGAAACATATCAAGTGCCAATATCAAAGAAATGAGGAATACCATATAAAATGCTAGGTATTAGTGGAAGTATAATCTCGTGAATATTTGGACTGCTAGCGGTATAACGCACGACTATGACGAGGTCGTACGTCCCGATCCTGAATAATATATACACTGTCGAGGGTCGAGAGTCACGAACCATAGATGTATCTATTAAATTGTCGAGGCGTTCGGCCCGCTGCACAAGAAAGGAAGGAAATTATCGAATTACGAGACACGTGCTTACAATATATTACATGAGCAATATAT
>AWOL01S0093284.1:0-15563 GCA_000715115.1 Nicotiana otophora | reverse complement strand
TGACTGAGTGAGGCTGAGAGCCTGATTATGAGTGACAGTTATGGGATCGGGTTGCATGCCGCAGCGGTTATATTGATGATTATGATTGTGCTTGGGCTGTAGGATCCCCTCTGGAGTCTGTAACACACCCCCAATGAGCGCGGTTGATATTATTGAGGGATGGATCTTCCCTGGATATGGATCTTGTCTGAAGTACTTGATACCCAGAGATGAATCTTCTCCACGGGGCTGGATTGGCCTTCATTGGTACTAGGTGGTTTATAGTCAGTGATGTATATATTCTNGATTCCATGGTACTGTATAGTGACTCTATTTTGTTGATATCATGTTTAGACTTTATGTCGGTACTGGTGGGACCCCTAGTGGTCGTTTCTTGCTGTCATCGCACTGATTTCATTGCTATTATGTACTCAGTCATGTTCATGCATATCATATCATATCTCTGTCTCAGTTGTTATTTATTTATACATCATATCATTGTTTCGGGATAGTTTTCATGATATTGTGAGCTTGTGAGTGAGACTGGAGAGATTGATGACTGAGTGAGGCTGAGAGCCTGATTATGAGTGACAGTTATGGGATCGGGTTGCATGCCGCAGCGGTTATATTGATGATTATGATTGTGCTTGGGCTGTAGGATCCCCTCTGGAGTCTGTAACACACCCCCAGTGAGCGCGGTTGATATTATTGAGGGATGGATCTTCCCTGGATATGGATCTTGTCTGAAGTACTTGATACCCAGAGATGAATCTTCTCCACGGGGCTGGATTGGCCTTCATTGGTACTAGGTGGTTTATAGTCAGTGATGTATATATTCTGGGATGGATTTTCCCTGGGTCGTATGGGCCATATACAATACCGAGTGGTTGAGCATTTGAGAGTGTGAGCACATGAGGCTGACAGCATGGTGCATCACCTACAACATGTGCATTGGCATGTAGAGATAGCAGAGTTATATTCTTTACACTGTTCGGATCTGTTTCACTTTTCTATTTTGAGTTGCCTATTTAATTTGAAAGCATGCCTACGTTTCTGTTCAGTTATTTCTATTTTATCTGTACCGGTTGAGTTCGTCACTACCTTTCAGTCCAAAATTTGGACTTGTTACTTACTGAGTTGGATGTACTCATGTTACTCCCTGCACCTCGTGTGCAGATCCAGGCGTTTTTGGTCACGGCGGCAGTTGCTGATTGCGGTTTCAGAGTTCGGAGACTACCAAGGTAGCAGCACGACGTTCGCATGCCTTGACTCTCCTTTCTATCACTAGCTGTGTTTCCAGTTTATTTCTCTAGACACTCTAGTGGACTGTATTCTGATTTAAACACTCATGTACTCTGTGATTCCCCGGTATTCAGATAGATTGTATCGTATTTTGGATATTTCTGTTTTCAAAAAGGCTTTCCTAAATTATTAAATTGCTTCCGTCTTTATGTTCAAAGATTTTTTTTTATTTGGTGTTGAGATGTTGAGTTGTGGCTTGCCTAGTTCCACGATAGGCGCCATCATGACGGTTAGATTTTGGGTCATGACATTTGGCGACTTGAAAAACTTTTAGGTTTTGAATTTAATGTGAAATGTTATTTTATTTTTTTACTCTACAAGAAACAACAATTATTAATAAAATTACTCCCTCGAGGACGAGCAAGAATTCAAGTGCGGGGGAGTTTGATGACTATAAAATATTCATGTATTATAAACATAAAAATAAATTATTTTAAATAAAATATATATATAATATGTCAATTCTCTGTAATTTCTAATAGTACTTTGCAGCAAAAGAAATATCATGATAACGCAAATAAAGAAAATAAAAAAGAGCACGAGGCATCAAGGCAAAAGAGCACGAGGCAACATGGCAAAAGAAGCATGAGGCAACATGGCATCTTATGGGATTTGATTTATATAAATAGTATGCGATATTTGTGTTGAAGGGGAGAGATCAGACGTGCCAGTTAGCAACTGTTTCTCTAGCTTTGGTCTTTGCTTCTTTCTTTATCTATTTCACTTTCCTCTTGTAATTTTTGAATTTTCTAAGAGTATTGATAGTATTTTAAAAATTCCTTTCTTTGTGAAATTTAAATACTCCATAATGGAGTAATCTCTTTTATTGGGATAGTTGATGAAGCTCGATATTGTTATAATATTTATCTTAGTTTTACTACATGCTTGACCTGAAACTTTCTACTTATATTTTTATATTGTGCTGGAATATTGGTTTTAATTAATTATTATCACTTCTATCTATTTCTTCTCCAAAGTTAGTTGTATGTCAATGTTGTAATCCTTACGAAGCATAATTAATATATGTAATCCTGCTTACTTCCATTCTAATTCTCACAGAGGAGTTGTAGTAGGCAAGGCTAGGGGTGCACAAATAAAACCGACCATCACGACCCAAAATCCGTTAAAGGTCGTGATGGCGCCTAACACCGCCGTTACGCAAGACAACGGTAATCTAACTACTTACTCATTTTAGTAATTGAAATAAAAAAATTTCCTTTAATCAAATCATATGAAATAGATTTTTTTACAGAGTAAGTGATAATATTTACACAATTACAACAACGAACAACCCGTAGTAACCTCCAAAACCAGGTACCACAAGTGCATGAGCATTTTCTAAGGAATAATATAATAATAATAATAATACAACATTTGTCCCGAATGTAATAAGGCAGAATAACATGAATAGTACAATGAAGACTCGGTGGACTGCGATGCGTATCCTGAAAGGCAGCTCACATAAAGTCTTCCCAATAGGTGCGCCTACGCGCCAAGGTCATCAATGAACCTGTCACATCCTGCACATTTAGTGCAGAAGTGCAGCATGAGTACGTAAATCAACACGTACCCAGTAAGTATCTAGCCTAACCCCAGAGAAGTAGTGACGAGGGGTAGACATTGACACTTACTAGAGATCCAAATAAATAATATGATAAATCATAACAGATGTGAAGTGCACTGCAATAGTGGAGTAAGTCTGTACTTTCATAATTTTTTCCAATTATTTCCTTATAAATAGGAAATATCATAAAATGCTGGGCATTAGTGGAAAGATTAGCTCGTAAGTATTCAGGCTACTAGAGATATGACGCACGAAACTGCCGAGGTCGTTCTGTCCGATCCATAATAACGTGTACACTGCCGAGGGACATGTAACATGATCCACATATGCATCTATATACTGCCGATGCGTTCGTCCTGCTCCACAAGAAAAGGAAGGAAGTTACCGAATTACGAGGTATGTGTTTACAATACAGCACAATATGAATTTAATCTTTACCATTTCTCAAATAACTCGTCCACAACTCAAAGTGCTAAGGCATGGCCTAGTGTACATATATTTATTTCTAAATCAATTTCAATTATAACATCAATTAATTAAGCCAGCAGAATGAGTCCAAATAATTCAGATATTGCATGATACTATTCTAATTCTACTCGGACATAAACATGCTTTAGCTACGTACGGACTCTCGTCACCTCGTGTGTACGTAGCACCCACAATTAGTTGCACATAACAATAAATATCACCTATGGGGTAGATTCCCCCTCAGCGGGTTAGAAAGGAGTCGTACCTCGCTCCGAAGTTCCATAACCGGCTCCAAAGCCTCTATAACACCTCAAATCAATTCCCGTCGATCCAAAGCTATTCAAAAAAATGTGCATCCCAATCAAATTATATTCTAATACCCATAATTAATCATTTTAAACAAATTTCCAACTCCACTCGAAAAGTCCATAAAATCAACCCTCGGGGCCACGTGCTCGGATTCCGAAAACTTTTCGAAGATAAACTTTACCCATAACATTACTAACTAAAATATATAACTTATTCCAAATTCCACGTCCAATTTCGTGGTCAAAATCTAAAAGTACCAAAGTTTAGGTTTTCTACCAAAATCTCAAATTTCTACTAATCTTCATGTTTAAATCCATATATAACCCATGTATTTAACTTGTAATAGGTGGGAATCACTTACCTTGTGATGGTGGATGAAAATTGTAATGACTCAACCGATTGTTTTGAGCTCTAGCATGTCATTCAGTGGTTTGAGACTTTGAACAACGTCACTTTAGGTATTATGACTTGTGCGTATGGTCGGAATTGAATTTCGGGAAGTTCGAAGTTAGTTTGGGAATAAAATTCTAATTTCGGAAACTTTAAGTTGGAAGAATTGACTAAGGTTTGATATTTTGAATAAACGATATCGGAATCGGGATTGGAAGGTTCCAACAGGTTTGTATGATGATTTTGGACTTGGGCGTATGTCCGGATCGAGTTTTGGATGACCCGGGAGCGTTTCAGCGCCTATTATGGAAGTTGGCATTTTTGGAAGAATTTCCTAAATTTGGGTTGAAGTGCATTTTAATGTTATTGATATCCGTTTGGGATTTCGATTCTGGGAATATCTCCGTAAGGTGATTCTGGTATTGGGAGTGCGTCCGGATGTGGATTTGGAGGTCTGTAGGTCATTTTGTGGTCAGTTGGCGAAAGTTAGAAATTTAAAGGTTTTTGAGAAGTTTGACCGGGAGTGGACTTTTTGATATCGGGGTCGGATTTTGATTCCGAAAGTTGGAGTAGGTCCGTAATGTCGAATGTGACTTGTGTGCAAAAGTTTAGGTCAATTAGACGTGATTTGATAGGTTTTGGCATCAAATATAGAAGTTTGAAGTTCTAAAGTTTATTAAGCTTGAATTGGAGTGCGATTCATGGTTTTAGCATTTTTTGATGTGATTTGAAGTCTCGACTAAGATCGTAATGTGTTTTGGAACATGTTGGTATATTTGGTTAAGGTTCTGGGGGCCTCGGGTGGGTCCCAGATGGTTAACGGAGCAAGTTTTGGACTTAAGGATTGGCCGAAGTGTTCCAGTTCTGGTGTAATCGCACCTGCGCAAGTTTGATTGCAGGTGTGTGACCGCAGAGGCGAGGAAATGGTCACCGGTGCGGTTTGGGCGAAGCAAGGAAGTAATCGCAGGTGCGAAGGGTTGTCCGCACCTGCGAGGTCGCAGATGCGGTATAGTGTCGCAAGTGCAAGAATGCGAGAGAGGAAGCTGGGTAGCAGAAACGGAAGGGCATCCGCATATGCGAAAGTGCAGAAGCGCGTGGAGGATCGAAGAAGTGAATTTCGCCTAGCTTGGAGGGAATCACACCTGCGATGGAGTTTTCGCAGGTGCGGCTGATGTACCGCAAAAGCGAAAGGTCGGCTGGGCATATTGTTTTAAAGATAGGACTTGGCCCATTTTCTTTCATGTTTACTTGGTTGGGGCGATTTTGAAGAGCTTCAAAGGGAGGGTTTCATCAAGTAACACAAGGTAAGTGATTCACACTTATTATAGGTTAAATACATTGTTTGTATAAGGATTTGAACATGGAAATTAGTAAAAATTGTGGGCTTTTTGGTAGAAAACCTAGAATTTGGTATTTTGGGATTTTGACCACGAATTTAGGTATTGCTATTATCTTCGAAAGTCTTCGGAATCCAGGCACGTGGGCCCGGGGTGATTTTATCAACTTTTCGAGCGGAGTTGGAAATTTGTTTAAATCGAATTGTTGTGAGTATTAGAGTATATTTTTATGGGTTTGCACATTTATTGACTAGTTTTGGAGCGTTGGGCATCTATTTGAGTTGTTGGAAAGGCTTGGGAGCCAGCTATAGAACTTCGGAGCGAGGTAAGTCTCCTTTCTAACCTTGTAAGAGGGAATTAACCCCATAGGTGAATCAAATCATTATGTGTTTCTATATGTGGGGGGATACGTACGCACGAGGTGACGAGAGTCCGTGCGTAGCTACTATTATTCTTATGTCTGGGTAGTCTAGGACCCATATCATGTTGTACTTGTGATGTTTGTGCCCTACTTGTTAATTTAATTGTTCAAGACAATTAGAAACTCGATAAAGGAATTGTAAAAAGCTTAAACTTCAATTACTTGACCGTTAAATGAGAATTTGAAATTTTGGAATATTTGCCCCTCAATAAATCTTGAATTGGTTGTTTAATATATTTTTTCTTTTGTGGAGCGGGTCGAACGCCTCGGTAGCAGATAGATGCATCTATGATTCGTGCCATTCGACCCTCGGCAATACACAGTTTAAATATTATGTTGGATAGGGTCGTACGACCTCGACATAATTTGCACATGATATATTTTTGGAATTGATAATAATTGATATTGCTTTCATTGGCCCGAGCTACAAAAATGTTAAATGACGACAATAAATTTGGAAATTTCTTATGAACAAAAGAATTGTTTACTTATTTCATGATATTGAGCATACAGCCGTTCTACGAAATCCATGCTTAATTATATCATTGATATTTTATTTGTAACCCATAGTAAGTGCCGAATTGGACCCCTCTTCACTACTTCTTTGAGGTTAGGCGGGATACTTACTGGGTATGCATTGATTTACGTATTCATACTACACTTGTTGTACATTTTTGTGCATGTGCATGTATGTCTAGTGGCCTTGTGGGTGCAACAGCGCGATTATTGCGGGGATTTAGGTGAGCTGCATTCCACGTTACGAGTCTGCAGCTAGCAGAACCTCCTTTAGAATATTTATATTTCTCCTGTCCGAATTTGTATTGCGTACAGATGTTGTATTTTATTTTGCATTCCTAGTTGAGGCTCATGCACTTGTGACACTAGGTCTTAGAGGGATTTGGGTTGTCCGATATTGAAATTGTTGTAAAATATTATAATTTACAATGTACATTCCACCTTTTACTATTTAATTGAAGGAAATACGATTTCAAAATTTTTAAAATGAGAACCAAATTAAGTATTTATTTTTGGCTTGCCTGACAGCGAGGTCCGGTGCCGTCACGACCTTTAATGGATTTTGGGTCGTGACAATATGGTAATAGAGCACTAGGTTCACTTAGGTGTCACGGGTCATAAGCGAGTCTAGTAGAGTCATGCGGATCGGTATGGAGACGTATGTACTTATCTTCGAGAGGCTACAGGACTGTTAGGAGAACTTCCCTTCTTGATTCCTCATCGTGCGATTTGATTCCTTTGAGGCTTATGCCTTCATTTCCTTCCTATTAAATCTTGTGTGACATGAAATGCTTGTTATAAATTTGGAATCGAGGAATTTTAATAGTACTACAGAGGTGGTGCGGGATGTTTCTCCCTGCGTATTTAATTGGGCTATTATCGTCGCCTTGCGGGAGGCCGTTCTATCATTTTAGCTCAGTATCAGTATTGCCTATGGTTTGAGATTTGGCACTGATTGTTACGATGATTCGTGCAGTGCTATCGCATAGTGTTGGTGTAATGGTAGGGTGCTTATCTATGGATTGTGGTAGTAAATGACTTGATAGAAGGACTTCTCATTTCACGGCTTAGAGGTTTAGCATTTAGTTCCGACGGAGGAAAGGCAATCTAAATAAGAATGTTCAGGTTGGATTGATGGAGTAACGAGACTTGGTATTTTTGAGTATGGTGGAATTTTCATCTGTGATGTGCTGTCATCGTACTGGATTGGATGCGTTAAATTCGCCGGTGTTGTGTTCATCTTCAATTCGCCTTCAGGCGGGGTATTGTGAAATGGTGCCGGAGAAGCGGTTGTTAGAAAAAATGAGGTGTAGTGATTTTGGAATCGAATCGGTGTTTCTAGTGTTGATGGATAGAGAAAGATGATCTTCGAAAAGGCTTAAAGTTGGTAGCGATCGATTGGTTCAAGTGCTACAGAGATTGATTTTGATTTAAGGCAACAACTGGGCAGCGAAGGATGAGGAAGAACATGTGGGAGGCATCTTGCGATGGTTAAAATTTTAGAAGGCCAAGTGTGAGAAACAGAAGTCGAGTAGTTGCTTAAAGGAGAGGGTTTGACCAAAGTGGGAGAGTGGCAGAGAAGTATATGGGTTCTGCGGTAGGATGACTACACGCCTTGAGAAAGGTTAGAGTGATATGGGATTCATGGTGGATTCTGACTCGGTCTACAGGCTTAATTTGGAATATTGGCTGTTATACGGAAGAAGGTTGGATACAACAGAAAGTTGTTGCTTGATATGAAGAAGGATACAACAGAACTTTGGATTGGGATGTATTGACGCACCTCTAATTGATGTCCATGAGGAGTTAACGGACTTGTACAGCTAGGGAATGAGCACAGGCTCATGATGGGTTACTGATTTCGTAGTAATTGTACCCAGTGCAGCGGCACTGGATGATGTCGGCATGGACTTTCCACAGGTGGGTTATCTCTTGTGAGCAGGTTAGCAGTTGCGTGGTGTTGACGAAGTTCCTACGAAGAATTTCTACTAACTATTCAGGAAGAGGTCGAATATATGCATGTGGCTAGTGAATCAGAGTGTCTATGAAGTGTTTAACATAAAGGTTTCGAGATATTTGGTGGGTTAGTTATGCAAAATCATGTCAATGGGGGATAAGGAATCTTGGTGGGTTCCATAATTATGCAATGGTAGCTTCGAGCTAAGTGGGAAAGCCCCACCGTCTACAATTTGATTGCATGGTTATCTACTTGTGAGGGTTCTAGTTAGCAACATATTGATAGGTTATTATGACTTAGGAAAGAAAACATCAGTGGCAATTTGAGCAAAGGATTTGAGGAATGTACGCTATAATTGGCCTTATCGATTCATGTTCAGGCTTTGGGAAGACTCGGGATTTATGCTTTGGGTAGAGGTGAGTTACAAGGAATGTGATTCAGCCGGGTGCTTCTTTGAGAGGGTGTTCATATGCCAGCAGGGCCTTGGAGTTTGATCATAATTGGGAACAAGTCAGAGTGGGTGACTCTCAACAATGGTTCTAGTGGGTTCAAAGTGCGGTGCCTAATGATTTCGAGCCAGTAGTATTGTTAAGTATTGAGCTTTTGCAGTGGATTATGAAAAGTGGCTTGGAGTGTTCTATGTTATCTTTGGTCTGCAGTGTGGCATTGGAGGAATGGTACAAAATAACTTCAAATTCATAGATGGATTTTTAGAATGGGTGTACTAGTTGAAGATACGAGTATGCACATAAGGAGGGTATGAGATGGTTCGTGGGTTTTGGAGACAATGTGGTCTCGTGAAATAAGGTCACTCAGGATGAGTGCGGATTTGGGTTCATGATGTTTTAAATAGAGCTATTATTATTCCGAAGGCAAGTCTGAAGTAAATTAGAAGAAGTGGCTCGGTTGGTAATGGTTGAATCAGAACGGTTATGGCAGTTACCAGTTTCTCCAGCGTGAAGTTATACATGTGGTTTGTGGTTGTACACTTGGGCTTGAGTGCCACCACAACTTGGTTGATTTGGGAGGTATTCGATTCATATGGCATGTTGTGTGAAAATGGATCCCGGAAGGGACATGGTGGATTAGACCACTACTTGGGGTTATATTTTCTGTGGTTATGATAATTCAATCACGTGTTGCAATGGTTCTCCTGAAATGAGTCAAGTGATAGGTTCCTATATGGTGAAGTGTGTATTTTATTAGTGGTTCGGGAGTTATGATGAAATTCTTGTACTCTTGCGAATTGGCATGATTAGGTGCAGTGAGTAGCATGGGGATTGGAAGTTGAGGATCAAGGTTATGGTTCGGTGTTGAGAAGAGTGTCTTGAGCTCAGATGATCAGGGAAGAATTCAGATGTTTAGAGGGAGCTGGTATTGTCTTTAGCGTCACCGGAGATCAGTGTCCTGTGTAAGAGGCTTGGTGTACTGATTTGCGGCTTCTTGATTTGCTTAACAGCATTAGTGTGGCCGGCAGTATGGAAGTGCAGACTTGTTACCTGGTGCGGAAGGTCGTGGCAACGTATCACACGGGAAGATTGTATAAGTGTGACATGTAGTCACTTGATTTATTAAAGATTGGAACCAAGTATGGCGATTTGGTACTATTGCTAATGTGAAACTTTAGGACTGAAAGGCACTCTATTTATTTGGGTGTGAATTGTGGAAGTTTGTTCCGGATTTGACGGTTGTTCTTATGTGTCATGGGAAAAAGGGTTGTTGTGGATCCTTGAAAGGCTATTANATTTACGTATTCATACTACACTTGTTGTACATTTTTGTGCATGTGCATGTATGTCTAGTGGCCTTGTGGGTGCAACAGCGCGATTATTGCGGGGATTTAGGTGAGCTGCATTCCACGTTACGAGTCTGCAGCTAGCAGAACCTCCTTTAGAATATTTATATTTCTCCTGTCCGAATTTGTATTGCGTACAGATGTTGTATTTTATTTTGCATTCCTAGTTGAGGCTCATGCACTTGTGACACTAGGTCTTAGAGGGATTTGGGTTGTCCGATATTGAAATTGTTGTAAAATATTATAATTTACAATGTACATTCCACCTTTTACTATTTAATTGAAGGAAATACGATTTCAAAATTTTTAAAATGAGAACCAAATTAAGTATTTATTTTTGGCTTGCCTGACAGCGAGGTCCGGTGCCGTCACGACCTTTAATGGATTTTGGGTCGTGACAATATGGTAATAGAGCACTAGGTTCACTTAGGTGTCACGGGTCATAAGCGAGTCTAGTAGAGTCATGCGGATCGGTATGGAGACGTATGTACTTATCTTCGAGAGGCTACAGGACTGTTAGGAGAACTTCCCTTCTTGATTCCTCATCGTGCGATTTGATTCCTTTGAGGCTTATGCCTTCATTTCCTTCCTATTAAATCTTGTGTGACATGAAATGCTTGTTATAAATTTGGAATCGAGGAATTTTAATAGTACTACAGAGGTGGTGCGGGATGTTTCTCCCTGCGTATTTAATTCGGCTATTGTCGTCGCCTTGCGGGAGGCCGTTCTATCATTTTAGCTCAGTATCAGTATTGCCTATGGTTTGAGATTTGGCACTGATTGTTACGATGATTCGTGCGGTGCTATCGCATAGTGTTGGTGTAATGGTAGGGTGCTTATCTATGGATTGTGGTAGTAAATGACTTGATAGAAGGACTTCTCATTTCACGGCTTAGAGGTTTAGCATTTAGTTCCGACGGAGGAAAGGCAATCTAAATAAGAATGTTCAGGTTGGATTGATGGAGTAACGAGACTTGGTATTTTTGAGTATGGTGGAATTTTCATCTGTGATGTGCTGTCATCGTACTGGATTGGATGCGTTAAATTCGCCGGTGTTGTGTTCATCTTCAATTCGCCTTCAGGCGGGGTATTGTGAAATGGTGCCGGAGAAGCGGTTGTTAGAAAAAATGAGGTGTAGTGATTTTGGAATCGAATCGGTGTTTCTAGTGTTGATGGATAGAGAAAGATGATCTTCGAAAAGGCTTAAAGTTGGTAGCGATCGATTGGTTCAAGTGCTACAGAGATTGATTTTGATTTAAGGCAACAACTGGGCAGCGAAGGATGAGGAAGAACATGTGGGAGGCATCTTGCGATGGTTAAAATTTTAGAAGGCCAAGTGTGAGAAACAGAAGTCGAGTAGTTGCTTAAAGGAGAGGGTTTGACCAAAGTGGGAGAGTGGCAGAGAAGTATATGGGTTCTGCGGTAGGATGACTACACGCCTTGAGAAAGGTTAGAGTGATATGGGATTCATGGTGGATTCTGACTCGGTCTACAGGCTTAATTTGGAATATTGGCTGTTATACGGAAGAAGGTTGGATACAACAGAAAGTTGTTGCTTGATATGAAGAAGGATACAACAGAACTTTGGATTGGGATGTATTGACGCACCTCTAATTGATGTCCATGAGGAGTTAACGGACTTGTACAGCTAGGGAATGAGCACAGGCTCATGATGGGTTACTGATTTCGTAGTAATTGTACCCAGTGCAGCGGCACTGGATGATGTCGGCATGGACTTTCCACAGGTGGGTTATCTCTTGTGAGCAGGTTAGCAGTTGCGTGGTGTTGACGAAGTTCCTACGAAGAATTTCTACTAACTATTCAGGAAGAGGTCGAATATATGCATGTGGCTAGTGAATCAGAGTGTCTATGAAGTGTTTAACATAAAGGTTTCGAGATATTTGGTGGGTTAGTTATGCAAAATCATGTCAATGGGGGATAAGGAATCTTGGTGGGTTCCATAATTATGCAATGGTAGCTTCGAGCTAAGTGGGAAAGCCCCACCGTCTACAATTTGATTGCATGGTTATCTACTTGTGAGGGTTCTAGTTAGCAACATATTGATAGGTTATTATGACTTAGGAAAGAAAACATCAGTGGCAATTTGAGCAAAGGATTTGAGGAATGTACGCTATAATTGGCCTTATCGATTCATGTTCAGGCTTTGGGAAGACTCGGGATTTATGCTTTGGGTAGAGGTGAGTTACAAGGAATGTGATTCAGCCGGGTGCTTCTTTGAGAGGGTGTTCATATGCCAGCAGGGCCTTGGAGTTTGATCATAATTGGGAACAAGTCAGAGTGGGTGACTCTCAACAATGGTTCTAGTGGGTTCAAAGTGCGGTGCCTAATGATTTCGAGCCAGTAGTATTGTTAAGTATTGAGCTTTTGCAGTGGATTATGAAAAGTGGCTTGGAGTGTTCTATGTTATCTTTGGTCTGCAGTGTGGCATTGGAGGAATGGTACAAAATAACTTCAAATTCATAGATGGATTTTTAGAATGGGTGTACTAGTTGAAGATACGAGTATGCACATAAGGAGGGTATGAGATGGTTCGTGGGTTTTGGAGACAATGTGGTCTCGTGAAATAAGGTCACTCAGGATGAGTGCGGATTTGGGTTCATGATGTTTTAAATAGAGCTATTATTATTCCGAAGGCAAGTCTGAAGTAAATTAGAAGAAGTGGCTCGGTTGGTAATGGTTGAATCAGAACGGTTATGGCAGTTACCAGTTTCTCCAGCGTGAAGTTATACATGTGGTTTGTGGTTGTACACTTGGGCTTGAGTGCCACCACAACTTGGTTGATTTGGGAGGTATTCGATTCATATGGCATGTTGTGTGAAAATGGATCCCGGAAGGGACATGGTGGATTAGACCACTACTTGGGGTTATATTTTCTGTGGTTATGATAATTCAATCACGTGTTGCAATGGTTCTCCTGAAATGAGTCAAGTGATAGGTTCCTATATGGTGAAGTGTGTATTTTATTAGTGGTTCGGGAGTTATGATGAAATTCTTGTACTCTTGCGAATTGGCATGATTAGGTGCAGTGAGTAGCATGGGGATTGGAAGTTGAGGATCAAGGTTATGGTTCGGTGTTGAGAAGAGTGTCTTGAGCTCAGATGATCAGGGAAGAATTCAGATGTTTAGAGGGAGCTGGTATTGTCTTTAGCGTCACCGGAGATCAGTGTCCTGTGTAAGAGGCTTGGTGTACTGATTTGCGGCTTCTTGATTTGCTTAACAACATTAGTGTGGCCGGCAGTATGGAAGTGCAGACTTGTTACCTGGTGCGGAAAGTCGTGGCAACGTATCCCACGGGAAGATTGTATAAGTGTGACATGTAGTCACTTGATTGATTAAAGATTGGAACCAAGTATGGCGATTTGGTACTATTGCTAATGTGAAACTTTAGGACTGAAAGGCACTCTATTTATTTGGGTGTGAATTGTGGAAGTTTGTTCCGGATTTGACGGTTGTTCTTATGTGTCATGGGAAAAAGGGTTGTTGTGGATCCTTGAAAGGCTATTAGCCAAGTGCGGTATGATCAGAATCGACTTGAGTTCTATGGATGGATCTAAATGTGAATGTGGGCTATATATCAGGCCGGATGTGTTGATTTTAGCATAGCACTGTTTTCGAAGGGGTCTTCAAGCCTTGGATGTTATTTATATTGTCGGCCTTTTCGTGTAGTCTCTATTGTGCCATGTGGGTTGTGAGGCGGTTTGATTATTCGCACTCGTATTGAGATCCCATGTAGTTTGTGGTGTTATATGAGCAGGATGGCTCTTGAGATGCAGGTCATTTATTGCACCTTAGTTGTGCTTGAGTTTTATAGTGTATCACGCTACCCATCTCCCTAGGATTTGTATTATGCACTTGGCGTGCTTATGGTGGATATCCGGCAATTTCGTGAGTATAAGCATTTCTTTCTATTATTATATGTGGATTGGGTGGCACGCCGCCACGGGTAGATGGTTGGATCGGGTGGCACGCCACCACGAATATGTTGTTTGGATCGGGTGGCACGCCACCACGGGTTTCATGGTTGGATTGGGTTGCATGCGGCAACGGTATCATGTGTGGATCGGGTTGCACGCCGCAACATTGTGTTATTGGGTACAGTTCCCATATCTATTATTGCATGTTTTGCTCCTCATTTCCTGAGGAAGGTTCATTACATCCTTTCAGTAGTTTAATTAGTTACGTGGGTTGAGTAGTTCTTTCCAGAGTTCGTTTTTCCATATGTATCACGTGCTAGTTTGTGGATTGTTGGCACATGATGGCATCGTATGAGACCTTTGGTAGTGTTTGTGGTGGCTTATTGCCGAAACAGCTTATACTGGGTGAGATGAGATTATTGGACCTGGGATCAGTTTGATCGGATTATATGAGGCATATAAAAAAAAGTAAATATCGTTATTTGGTTCATAATGGGGTAATGGTCCTTGTCAGGAGGAGAGACTCAATGATTTGTCGACTCGAAAGTTGGTTATGAATTTCTACACATCCTTTCTGTTGTGGCAGTATTGCTAGAGTTGGAACGGGACTTATATGCTTCGTGAGGTGCATGCGGGAATCAGATTCGTGGGATTTCGACTATCGTTATCAGAGGATGTTATTATGGTCATGTGAGTTACACGGTCCATGGTATGAATTCAGTAAAGATATGAAATCATGTATTGGTGCATCGTGTAGTGTTGGATATGGTGTTCGTATGTTGGAAACAGACCTGTTAGAATTTCTGATGTTGGAATTTGGCTTTAAGGCTTATTTGACTAGATAAAGGAGAGGAGTTTTAGTTTTTCTAGAGCAAATATGCTCAACTAGGTTATGGTAGCACGAGTAGGTGCACGAGGTGTTAAACAATGATTTTGGACAACTCCAGAACAATTCTTAGCACGTTTAAGGAAGAACGTATGTTTAAGTGGGAGAGAATGTAACAGTTCGACCAGTCGTTTTGAGCTCTAGCGCGTCCTTCAACGGTTTGCAACCGTGAGCGGCTTCACTTCAGGTATTATGTCTTGTGCGTATGGTCGTAATTGAATTTTGGGAAGTTCAGAGTTAGTTTGGGAAAAAAATTCTAATTTCGGAAGCTTTAAGTTGGAAGAATTGACTAAGTTTTAATTTTTTGAGTAAACGGCCTCGGAATCGGGATTGGAAGGTTCCAACAGGTTCGTATGATAATTTTGGACTTTGGCATATGTCCGAACCGGGATTTGGATGATTCGAGAGCGTTTCGGCACCTATTATGGAAGTTGGCATTTTTGGAAGAATTTTCTAAATTTAGGTTAAAGTGCATTTCAATGTGATTGATGTCCGTTTGAGATTCCAAGTCTGGGAATAGCTCTGTAAGGCGATTCTGGTATTAGGACCGCGTCCGGATGTGGATTGGGAGGTCCGTAGGTCAATTTGGGGTCAGTTGGCGAACGTTAGAAATTTGAAGGTTTTTGAGAAGTTTACCGGGAGTGGACTTTTTGATATCGGGGTCAGATTATAATGTCGAATGTGACTTGTGTGCAAAATTTGAG
>AWOL01S0093269.1:0-20174 GCA_000715115.1 Nicotiana otophora | reverse complement strand
TGGCCAAAGTGCATGGCCATATGCACGAGCACACTCCCAGGTGCGCGGCCGCACACGTCCTATTCCGTAAAGAGTCCTATTTTGCGTAGACGAAAGTGTGTTCGGTTGGGCCTGACGCTACTTGGTATATATACTAGAAAAAAGGTATTTTTGGGACTTTTGACACATATAAGACCTAAGGAGGCGAAGGAGAAGTTGGAAAAGAAGAATCACAAGGGGTTCATCATTCAATCCTCACTCAAGACAAGAGTTTGGATCGTTTTATGTTTTCCTTTACTTTAAACATGCTTGTGATGAATTGCTCCATATCTATTGAGTAGTTCTCTTCAGGGTTTGATGGATTTGGTATTTTGTTTTCTTTGTTGATTATAACTCTAGTTTTTATGTAGTGAATCGTTTTGGATGATTTAATTGTTGCATCTATATTCAAATGTTCATGTAATAGAGATAGGCATAACNTCACATACTGGGAGCGCATGTGAGGCAGTGTTGTGGCCAAAGTGCATGGCCATATGCACGAGCACACTCCCAGGTGCGCGGCCGCACACGTCCTATTCCGTAAAGAGTCCTATTTTGCGTAGACGAAAGTGTGTTCGGTTGGGCCTGACGCTACTTGGTATATATACTAGAAAAAAGGTATTTTTGGGACTTTTGACACATCTAAGACCTAAGGAGGCGAAGGAGAAGTTGGAAAAGAAGAATCACAAGGGGTTCATCATTCAATCCTCACTCAAGACAAGAGTTTGGATCGTTTTATGTTTTCCTTTACTTTAAACATGCTTGTGATGAATTGCTCCATATCTATTGAGTAGTTCTCTTCAGGGTTTGATGGATTTGGTATTTTGTTTTCTTTGTTGATTATAACTCTAGTTTTTATGTAGTGAATCGTTTTGGATGATTTAATTGTTGCATCTATATTCAAATGTTCATGTAATAGAGATAGGCATAACTTGTGATATCGGTGCATTATCTTGTTGGTTGAGTTCATTAATTCTTCTTAGTAATCGAAAGAGGCTAGTTGAATTGTGGTTCAACCCTAGTTAGGAGGATAATCGAGAGAGGTTCTCCTAAAGACCAATCCACTACGAATTCTTGCATATCGTTACTGAGCTTAAATTAGTTCATATTGTTAGGTTGAGACTTAATCGAGAGAGGAGTTTATACTAAACATTTGAACTAATAATTGAGTGAATTCGAGCGAATCACTTGAATATTAGAAGTGAATTAATTAGAGTTAAATCCCAGACAGTTATATTGCACCTATCCAATCAATCCCTATTTTCTCCCATTTATATCTTCTTTGCTCACTCTTGTTGCGATTGTCATTAGCCAATAGTTTAGACTTTTAGTTAATTTTAGTTTTAAATCACACAAATCTAAATTGTCGATCATCTTGGATAGAAATTAAACTAGAATCTACGAAAACACTGTTTAAATCCAATCCCTGTGGTTACAATATTGTTTTATACTATATTCGACTAGGGAGCATATTTAAGTGTGCGGTTGCATTTTGGTCTGAGAGGTGAGTGCACTACTCTATGCGGTCACATTTTGGTTCACGTGATTGCGTATCCTTGGAAAGTTTCTCACCGCGTTCGCGTGCGGTCTTCCGTATTCGTGCAGTAGTGTAAATAACTAGGTAGCAGACCTAAGTTTAGAAATCGAGGGTTTATTTCATATTACACAATTTGGACTATGAGAGCTCGATTTAAGGCGAAAGTTCGAGGGATTTTCAGAGGGATTGTTGGGGCAAGAGTTCTTTACTCATATTTGGTTAAATTCCACTAATCTATCTCTCATTTCATCATTTAATTTAGGATTTGGGTTGAACAATTAGGGGGGAAATGGAGGAAACTTCTTAGCACGAATTTTAAAGATTTGAGCGGGATTTTGGTATCGGATTTATGTAATTCTTGTATGGTTGGACTCGATATCGAATGTGTGTCCGGTTTTTGTAATTTTGGTCGGGTTCCGATATGCGGGCTCGGATTAACTATTTGGGGTGATTTTTTTCAATTCTTTGTTAAGATCATAATTTATTCATTTAAATTAGTTTCCTATAGTTATATTTATAGTATGAAATTATTTTGGCTAGATTCGAGGCGTTCGAAGTTGGAAAATCGAGGGAAAGGCCTTCTGTTGATTGATTTAGCTTGGTTTGAGATAAGTGACTTATCTAACTTTGTGGGGGGGAAACTCCCCTTAGCATTTGGTATTGTGGTGATAGTTTGTGATATGTGAAGGTCGTGTACGAAATGTGACGAGTACGTACACAGGCTAAATGTTGATATTTTGATTTTAGCTACATAGTTTCCTTTTTATGCTTTAATTGAGTTACTTTAGCATGTTATAGTCATCATGTTTAACCTAATTATTGATACGCATGTGATGGTATAAGGTCTAGGTTTTAAAACACATGCGGTGAGATAATGTGGGTTTGATACGCGTGGCTAGTAGGAGAACTACTAGAAGCAATGCGGTGTGATAAAGTGGGATAAAACGTAGGGTACTATTTCGGAAAAAATAATTTTCAAAGGTAAATGTAAAGGCTCCCGCGATGATATAAGGAAATACTGTGATTTATTTTTATGATTTGGGACTACGAGGCGGTACCTCGGGAGTGACCTTTTGATCTTATCTATTTGCTGTATTTTTAGGGTGTTGTTTCTTTAACATGTAAAATCCTTATTTTCCTTTCGTGATTATATTAGCTTTCTTGATTTCCGTGTTGTTACTTTTCTGTAATTTCTTTATTATTTCCCTTCCATATTATTTCAGTATATCATTATATTTGCTGTCTTGCTTCTTATTATCTCCAGTAGGGCCTCAACCTGACCTTGTCACTACTTTATCAAGGTTAGTCTTGGCACTTACTGGGTAACATTGTGGTGTACTCATACTACGCTTCTACACATGTTTTTTACATATCGATGTACATCCTATCAGCCTCGGTATTAGCGCGTTGAGTTTCTTGCTTTAGAGACTTCAAGGTACACCTGCCCGCATCCGCAGGACTTGGAGTCCCCTTCTACCCTCTTTTGTTTTGATTTCTTTACATATTTATAGACAATGATGTATAGGAGTGTTCAGTACTGTATATAGAGCTTGTGACTTATACTTTCACCGAGTTTAGGGAGATGTACATATGGAGTTGCAGATTTTATTTCATATAGTTGTTGATGTTTTTGAGATTTAAATTATCATTTCAGTTATTCCACATGATTGTTAGGCTTACCCAGTCTTAAAGACTACATACCGTCGCGACATCTTACGGAGGAAAATTGGGGTCGTGACAAGTTGGTATCAAAGCTCTAGGTTCATAGGTTTTATAAGTCACAAGTAGGTTTAGTAGAGTCTTGTGGATCAGTACGGAGATGTCTGTACTTATCTTTGGGAGGATATGGAACTGTTAGGAAAATCTTCACTTCTTTGATTCCTTATAGTGCGAAATTTTTGACTGCGAATTCTAAATTTTTGTCTTTCTATTCACTCACAAATGGTGAGGATACGCATAACCAGATTAAATGACCAGACACCCGCACCCTCTACTAGAGTTGCAAGAGGCCGGGGCTGGGGTAGAAGCCAAGGACATCCACGTGGTGCAGCTAGAGCACCCGTACAAGCTGCTACAGAGGCGCCACCAGTAGCTCTAGTTTGAGGGCTGTAAGGCCCCGTAAAAGTTTACCTAAACCCGGGGTTCGTGGTGCCGAAGTAGGCTTATGTGTTGAAGGTTGAAGAATGCATTGGGGAGTTGAAGCAAAATTTTGGAAATGCAGGGCATTTCTGCGGTCTTGCGATCGCAGAACTGGTTTACGGACCGCAGATCTACCGCAGAATGAGGCAAAAATCTGGGCAAAGTTTTGGACCATTATACGGTCCATTATGCGCCTGCATAATCACTTTGTGGGCCGCATAACCCCTCGCAGATCTAGTAAAAAACATTCCGGAGGAACGTTCTGCGATGCATTATGCGATGCAGAATAGGTCTGCGGACCACAGACCGTTCGCAGAGTGAGGCAGGGGTGCCTAGTTACGGGGGCCATTGTGCGGCCCATTGTGCGGACCGTAGAAGTGTTATGCGGTTGCATATGTGACCAAAGATCTGCATCGGGGCTTCTTTTTTTCTAATATTTGAACCCGACCCCATTCTTATAAAATAGCCGTGGGGTCATTTTAGAAGGTTAAAACATATATTTCTAGAGAGAGGAAGTTCCATAGAGTGAGAAGGGAAGTTCCTAAACTCATCACTCATCAATTCTTGGTCAAAGTTGAAGGATTTACAAGAAGAATTCACTAGGTCTTCATCCTAGAGGTAAGGTTCTACTCCATAGCCCTCAATTTAGTGATTTTAACTAAAAATAGGTAATAAGCCAAGCAATTCTTAGGTGTGGGAGTTGTTTATTTTAAATGTATGTACAATCAAGGGTAGTTGGAAGATTGTTGAGCTCTTTTAGGTAAACCTTGGGTAGTGGGGTGAAAGAATCCACCATAGGAGGACCTTGAAACCTTAATGCACACCTAGTGTTTGATAAAATACGTAAGTGAGCTGGAACTATGAACTCCTTCCTAATTTGTGTTCAATTTTGCTCTATCTCTAAATAGATCGAAGTGTCTATGTTTCCCGTATCATTGTAGTAATTTAAAAAGCTCGAGGCAAGGTATGTTGGTTGAACTCTTCTCTTAGAATTAAACCCCATAATATCCTTGTAATTCCCGTGTTGCTCATTATAAAATGATTATTTCAAATAAGCCTGTGTCGAAAGATATATGCATTAAATTGTATTCCAAATGTTCTTGTTATGTTGAGTTACTACTTGAGAAGGTGATTAAGCATGGGTTGTATGTTAATACATTATGATTTAAAAGCATGTTTCTAATGAAAGCTATCACGTCAATTGTGTAAGAAATCGCATGTGCCTAAAACCCTAAATTGCTCAAATATGTGTTTAAAGTCTTAATTAGAAAGGCCATATTGTTGATTATCCATGATGTTATTTGAAAGTGAAAGAAGAGAATATGAAATATGACGTGCGGCCAACGTGCCAAGAATGATATTGCATTATGGCCAATGGTTCCAATAAAATAAATGAAATATAAAAGAATATGAATTGAGTGGTAAATCCTTTTAATAATATATACCTTGGCAGTATCATTTATCCACCGAGGAAGAGTAGGTCATAACAACGTAACCCTAACACTTCGCGTGCCGATGTAGGAGTGATTGAGGGGTAAATTCCCGTGTTAATGTGATGAGACTATTTCCCCTTATATAGGATGAGATTGGTGTTGTGATGTTTCCTCTTAAATGGGATGAGATTATTTCTAGCGAGATGTGATGTGATGTCAACCCACACGGCATTGTGGTGAGATAGCATAGCCGACCGGGCTGAGATAGGACGTCATGTCGCGCACATGGTGGTATTGTAAGGGTATGTCTCGGGGTGAGATGGCTTAGCCGGTCGGGCTGAGATCGGACTCCGTGCTAAAATACGGTGGTGTATCAGTGCTAAAGATCTCCCATCTTAAATTATAGAAACTTACTTAACATTTACCTTTCCCCTAATTTGACACCTTGATACTGCTTGAGTCTATTATTGATTTTATGTTTTATTCTCCTTCTACTGTTACTTGTTCTATTGAGAGGGTGTTTAGTTTTATATACTAGTACTATTCCATATGTACTAACGTCCCTTTTGCCGGGGGCGCTGCATCTTTAATGGATGCAAGTGGTTCCATAGAAAGTAGTGTTGATCAGTGATAGCATCACACCCTCTCTTCAGCTGACTTTGTGAGCCCCACTTCATTTTGCGGTCTTATACCTCTTATCCTTTGTACATAGAATTTTGAGGTATGGTCGGGGCCTTGTTGCCATCACTATCATAGTACTCTTTTGTTCCTGTTAGAGGCTCCGTAGAGCAGCGGGTTAAGGTTGATCAAGTCCCAGAGGTCATACCAGTGCAACTGATAGCCCTAGTTCAGCCTGAGGTTAGGGAAGCACTTTCTGAGGGGGAGCAGCTCAAGCTCGAGAGGTACAAGAAGTACCACCCTCCTACTTTCACTGGCTTGGCGTCAGAGGATGCCTAGTGTTTTCTTGAGAAGTGCCACCGTATCCTCCGTACTATGGGTATTACAGAGTCTAGTGGGGTTGCTTTCACTACATTCCAGCTTAAGGGAGAGGCTTATCGGTAGTGGCAAGCATATGAGTTGGGTAGTCTGACCGAGGCATATTCACTCACTTGTACTCAGTTCTTGGATATGGTCTTCAGGGAATATGTTCTCTAGAGTCTCATAGATGCATGGCACGCAGAGTTTGAGCAGTTGCGTCGGGATTCTATGACCGTGTTGGAGTATGCGGTCTGGTTCAGTGATTTGGCCAAGCATGCACCAGCATTGGTTGCTACTATTAGAGAGCGAGTCCATCGATTTATCGAGGGGCTAAACCCAGTATCAAATTTAGCATGGCCCGAAAGTTGGAGATGGACATCACATACCAGTAAGTAGTGGGGATCGCTAGGAGATTAGAGGGTATATTGACTCGAGAGAGAGAGCATAGGGAGTCCAAGAGGTCTAGAGAGTCTGGCACATATAGTGGTACCCGTGCCCCAGTTTCAGCTCATCATAGTAGGTCTTTGTGAGTCACCCTATTCATTCAGCACTTCCAACTTCCAGTGGTATTCGGGCCACTCCTAGGCCTTGAGCTCCCTATTATGCACTGCCATTATCTAGTGCACCTCTTGCATGGGGTGCATTCAGCAAGTTTTCCAGCCGATCAGGCCTTGAGCCAGCCACAGCAGCCACGTCCTCCGAGAGCTTGTTTTGAGTGTTGTGACACTCATCATATGGTGAGGGATTGCACCAGATTTAGGAGGGGTGCATCTCCACAGACTACTCAGGCTCCGCGTATTCCACCAGGTCCTCAGGCTTCTCAGTCGATGGTCACCACACCAGTGCCAACGCCACCTTCGCAGCCAGCTAGAGGTGGAGGTCGAGCAGGTAGAGGTCTCTCTAGAGGGTGAGGCCATGCCAGATATTATGCTCTTCATACTATGATGAAGGCAGTTGCATCCGACTCTGTCATCACAGGTATTGATCTAGTCTATCATAGATATGCATCTCTCTTATTTGATCCATGCTCCACTTATTCCTATGTGACATCTTGATTGTCATGCCAGGTCTCCCGCGGTTAGAGTGGAGAGGTACTTTAGATTATGTACCTAGAAGGGTTAATTCATTTCTAAAGGCTCAGCGGATGGTTCAGAAGGGGTGGGATGCATATCTGGCATATGTGAGATATGTCAGTGTTGATACTCCTACCATCGAGTTAGTTCCGGTAGTGAGGGATTATCCAAATGTATTCCCGGCGGATCTTCCGGGCATGCCACCCGACAAGGATATCGACTTTGGTATTGATTTGTTACTAGGCACTCAGCCCGTTTTTATTCCACCCTATCGTATGGCCCCAACAGAGTTGAAAGAGTTAAAGGAACAGTTACAAGAGTTTCTTGATAAAGGCTTCATTCGGCCCAGTGTGTCGCCCTGGGTGCTCTAGTTTTATTTATAAAGAAGAAGGATGGTTCTATGTGTATGTGTATTGATTATTGCCAGTTGAACAAGGTTACAGTGAAGAACGGGTATCTATTGCCATGTATTGATGACCTATTTGATCAGCTACTAGGTGCAGAGTGTTCTCTAAGATCGACTTGGGTTCAGGCTATCATCAGTTGAAGATTCGGGAGCCACATATCCGAAAAATTGCCTTCAAGACTCAGTATGGACATTACGAGTTACTTGTGATGTCTTTTGGGCTAACCAACGCCCCAACAGCATTCATACACTTGATGAACAGTGTGTTTCAGCCTATCTTTACTCATTCATCATTGTGTTTATTGATGACATTTTGGTGTACTCCTGGAGTCGGGAGGAACACGAGCAACACCTGAGGATTGTGCTTCATACCTTGAGAGAAAAGAAGTTATATGCATAATTTTCAAATTGCGAATTCTAGCTTGATTTGATGGCATTTTTGGGTCATGTACTATCGAGTGAAGGGATCAAGGTGGATTCAAAGAATATTGAAGTAGTGTAGAGTTGGTCCAGACCGTCTTCGGCTACAGAGATTTGGCATTTTTTGGGTTTGACGGGGTATTACCATCAATTTGTAGAGGGTTTCTCGTCTATTGCAGCACCTACGACCAGATTGACCTAGAAGGGTGCTCTTTTCAGGTGGACCGAGGAGTGTGAGGAGAGCTTTCAAAATCTCAAGACAGCTTTGACTAGAGACCCGGTGTTAGTGTTGCCTTCGGGTTCGGGGTCTTATACTGTATACTATGATGCGTCACTTATTAGTCTTGGCGTGGTGTTGACTGCGATCCTAGAGTGATTGCCTATGCGTCTAGACAGCTGAAGTTACATGAGAAAAACTATCGTGTCCACGACCTTGAGTTAGCATCTATTGTTCATGCCTTGAAGATCCGGCGGCACTATTTGTATGGTGTCCTTTGTGAGGTCTGCACCAATCACCAGAGTCTGCATCATCTATTCAAACAGAAGGATCTTAACTTGCAGCAACGGAGGTGGTTAGATTTGCTTAAGGACTTTGATATCACCATTCTATATCATCCCGGGAAGGCCAATGTGGTGGTCGTTGCCTTGAGTCACAAGGCAGAGAGTTTGGGTAGCTTAGCATATCTACCGATAGCAAAGAGGCCATTAGCCTTGGATGTTCAGGCCTTGGCCAACCAGTTTGTTAGATTGGATGTTTCTGAGACGAGCCGAGTTCTGACTTATGTGGTTTTTCAGTCTTCTCGTTTTGAACGTATCAAATAGTGCCTGTGTGATGACCCCTATCTTCTTGTCCTCAATGACACGGTTCAGCATGGCGATGCCAAGGAGGTCAGTATTGGAGATAACAGTGTATTACAGATGCAGGGCATGCTATTTGTGCTCAATGTAGATGGCTTGCGTGATTTGATTCTCTAGGAGGCTCAGAGTTCACGGTACTCCATTCATCCAGGTGCCGCGAAGATGTACCAGGACTTGAGGCAACATTACTAGTGAAGAAAAATGAAGAAGGACATAGTGGGATGTGTAGCTCGGTGCTTAAATTATCAGCGGGTGAAGTATGAAGATCATCGACCAGGTGGATTACTTCAGAAGCTAGAGATTCCAGAGTGGAAATGGGATTAGATTACTATGGATTTTGTTGTTGGGCTCCCACGGACTCAGAGGAAGTTCGATGCAGTTTTGGTGATTGTGGATAGATTGACCAAGTCAGCTCATTTCATTCCAGTGGTGACTACTTATTCTTCGGAGCAGCTGGCTCAAGTTTATATTCTCGAGATTGTCAGGTTTCATCGCGTGCCGGTATCTATCATCTCTGACCAAGGTACGCAGTTAAGATAACGATTCTGAGGGCCATACAACATGAGTTGGGCACGTGGGTGGATATGAGTACAGCATTTCAGCCTCATATAGACAGGCAGTTTGAGCACACTATTCAGATATTGGAGGATATACTTCGTGCATGTGTGATGGAGTTTGGGGGTTCTTGGGAGCAGTTCTTGCCGCTTGCAGAGTTTGCCTACAACAACAGTTATTAGTCGAGCATTCAGATGGCCCCGTATGAGGCTTTATATGGTAGGTGGTGCCGATCTTCGTTGGGTTGGCTTGAGCCGGGTGAGGCTAGGCTATTGGGCAAAGACTTGGTTCGGGATGCTTTGGAAAAGGTTAAATTAATTGAGGATCGACTTCGTACAGCCCAATCCAGACAAAAGAGTTATGCAGATCGGAAGGTTCACGACGTTGAATTCATGGTCGGGGAGAAGGTCTTGCTTCGAGTTTCACCCATGAAGGGTTTTATGAGGTTCGGGAAGAAGTCCAAATTATGCCCTAGATATATCGGACCTTTTGAGATTCTTGAAAGAGTTGGAGAGGTGGCCTACAGCCTTGCACTAGAAGTATCATCGCGGTCCGTCTCATGTGTTAGACTTCAGCTCAGTCTAGTTAGACAAGGATTTATCTTATATTGAGGAGTCGGTGGCCATTTTGGACTGGCATGTTCGAAAGTTAAGGTCGAAGAACATTGCTTCAGTTAAGGTCCAGTGGAGTGTTCATCCAGGCGAGGCGGCGACTTGGTAGACCGAGCATGATTTATGTAGCCGTTATCCTCATCTTTTCACCACTTCAGGTATGTCTCTATACACATTCGAGGATGAATGTTTATTTTAAGAGAGGGAGGATGTAACGACCTGGCCGGTCGTTTTGCGTATATTAGCCATGATCCCCTATTTATTTCCCTCTCTATGTTATACTATGGTTACATGACTTGCCGTGATAATTGGTTTTGGTTTTGGGTGAGTTTTAGAGTGAAATGGGACATATAGTCCTTAAACTGGAAGGTTAAGTCATAGGAGTTGACCGTAGTTTGCCTTGTGTGAAGATGACTCTGAAATTGAGTTTTTACGGTTCCAATAGCTCTCTATGGTGATTTGAGTCTTAGGAGTGTGTCTGGATGTTGATTTGGAGGTCCGTAGGTTATTTATACATTAATTGGCGGAGGTTAGAAATTGGTGGAATTTCGAAAAGTTTAACCGGAAGTGGACTTTTCGATATCATGCTCAAATTTAGATTCCGGAAGTTGGAATAGGTCTCTAATATCAATTATGACTTCTGTGCAAAATTTGGGGTTAATTAGAGTTGTTTTTGTATGAATCCGCGTTGGTTTCGTAATTAAGAAGTTCATAAGTGCTTAGGCTTGAATCGATGTGTGATTCATGATTTTAGCGTTATTTCATGTGATTTGACGCTTTGAGTGTGTTCGTATGATGTTTTAGGACTTGTTGGTTTTGGTTGAGGTCCCGATGGCCTCGGGTGTAATTCGGACCATGTTCGATGCATTTCGGTTCATTGTGGAATTGCAGAAATTCAGGTTTCCTCTTATGCGATCGCGGAAGAGGGGTCGCGATCGCGAAGCTTTGAGATTTGGCAGGTGTTGTTTGGTGCTATGCGATCGCGAGATGGCTTGTGCTATTGAGAAACTAGGTAGTTTAGTGCATCATGAACGCGTAGGTGGTGCCGCATTTGCGATGAAGGAAGGGGAGGTCTAGGAGGTGAGTTCACTACTCTATGCGGTCGCGTTATGGTTCACACGATATTGTAACCCAGGAATGTGTCTCATCGCGTTCGCGTGCGGTCTTCCGTGCTCACGTAGTAAGTTTTTGGGCTATTGGTAATTTTGTTCTTTGCGATCGCGTAGGAATTTCTGCAATCGGTAGTGTAAATAACTGGGCAACAGACCTAAGTTTCAAAATCGAGGGTTTATTTCGTATTACACAATTTGGACTTTGAGAGCTCAGTTTAAGGCGAAGTTTCGAGGGATGTTCAGAGGGATTGTTGCGGTAAGACTTCTTAACTCTTTTTTCATTAAATTTCACCCATCTATCTCTATTTCATCATTTAATTTGTGATTTGTGTTGAAATATTTGTGGGGAGGGGATGGAGGAAACTTCTTAGGCAAAATTTTGGAGATTTGAGCGGGATTTTGGTATCGGATTTGTGTAATTCTTGTATGGTTGGAATCGATATCGAATGGGTGTTCGGTTTTTTTAATTTCGGTTGGGTTCTGAGACGTAGGGTCGGGTTGACCTTTTGGGCGATTTTTTCGATTCTTTGCTAAGATTAGAATTTTTTCATTTAAATTAGTTTCCTATAGTTATATTTATAGTATGAAATTGTTTTGGCTATTTTTGAGCCGTTCGAAATTGGGTTGAAATATGTGAAGGTCGTGTACGAAATGTGACGAGTGCGTATACGGGATAAATGTTGATATTCCAGTTTTAGCTATGTAGTTTCTTTTTTATGCCTTAATTGAGTTACTTTAGCATGTTGTAGTCATCATTTTAACCTGATTGTTGTGGAGTTTGGTGTTGATTTGCAAAAGGTCGTGTTTTCTGTTGAGGCAAGGTGTAAGTTATGAAATTTCATTTTATTTAGTTGCTATGCTTTGGTTTTCGTGTTATTCTCGAGGTTGTTATTTGGTTGTTGCACGAGGTTTCTGTTGTGATATTGTTATTGTTTGCACGAGGTTTTTCCATGCGGTTGTTACTAATTGCACAGGTTTCTGCTGTGCCATTGTGATTATTGATACGCATGCGGTGGTATAAGGTCTGGGTGTTGAAAAGCATGCTGTGAGATAAGTTGGGATTGATATGTGTGGCTAGTAGGGGAACTACAAGAAGCCATGTGGTGTGATAAGGTGGGCTAAAACGCGGTGTGCTATTTCGGAAAAAGTTATTTTCAAAACTAAATATATAGGCTCCCGCGGTGATATAAGGTAAGACTGTGATTTAGTTTTATGATTTGGGACTACGAGGCGGTACCTCGGGAGTGCCCCTGTTGATCTCTCTATTTGCTGTATTTTTGGGGTGTTGTTTCTTTAACATGTAAAATCCTTATTTTTCTTTCGTGATTTTATTAGCTTCTTTGATTTCCGTGTTGTTACTTTTCTATAATTTCTTTATTTGTTTCCCTTCCTTGTTATCTCAGTATATCATCATATTTTCTGTCTTGCTTCTTATTATCTCTAGTAGGGCCTCGACCTGACCTCGTCACTACTCTACCGAGGTTAGGCTTGGCACTTACTGGTTACCGTTGTGGTGTACTCATACTACGCTTCTACACATGTTTTGTGCAGATCCAGGTATATCTTATCAGTCGCGGTATTAGCGCATTGAGTTGCTTGCTTTGGAGACTTCAAAGTACACCTACCCGCATCCGTAGGCCTCGGAGTCCCCTTCTACTATGTTCTTTTCTTATTTCATTGCATGGTTATCGACAGTGATGTATAGGAGTGTTCAGTACTGTATCTAGAGCTTGTGACTTATAGTTTCACCGGGTTTTGGGAGATGTACATGTTGAGTTACAAATTTTATTTCATATAGCTGTTGATGTTTTTGAGATTTAAGTTATCATTTCAGTTATTCTGCATGTGTTTTAGGCTTATCTAGTCTTAGAGACTAGGTGCCATCACGACATCCTACGGAGGGAAATTAGGGTCGTGAATTAGATAGATGGTAGTATGTGCTATGGTTAGTCATTGTGGACTTTTGGAGGGCTATTTTTCCATTCGGGGATGATCTTAGTTAATTTGGGGGCCCATTGGTAGGCTCAATGTAGATGTGTATTCTACACCAGATTAGATTTGTTGACCCAACATTGTTATTGCTGAAAGGTGTGTCATTCTATTAGAGTTGAGCTTGTTTATGTTCTGATATATTCTATATGTTACTCTTCTATGCTACGAGGGGTTGTGATTTGTTGGTTATATGTACACCCGATGCGGTTCTGCTCGGGCCTTGTAGCGGTATTCGAGTGAAATGGTTATTGAGGTGTTGAATGGCTGATTATGCCTTGGTTATAGTCTTTTCAGGCTGTGGTATATTGTGTTATTCGCTTCTCCATAGTTGTGGTCATGCACTTCATGTTCTTGATGTCAAATTGCGTGTGGTTGTTAATTTTGAGCATTGAGGCTTGAGGTATTTCATATGGACCGGTGTTTGGATTGGGTCATGTATCGCAGCAACATTATGCTAGGATATGATCCTTTGTTCTTATTTGGTGTGTTATGTTTCCCCTTGTGTGATGGATTGATATCCTTTGTTCTTCCTCTTTCCATCATTGAATACATTTGAGTTATTGTTCGTTAGTGCACAGAGTGCATGGTATGTGGCTCTAAGTAGTATTTGTGTGACAGGACGGTCGAGTAGCTTGTACCAGCTGAGGTGAGGTTATTGTGCCTGAAATGAGTGCCATCAGATTTGATTAAGGTATGTTTGCAAGAATTGTGTCACTAGTTGGCTTAGATTTTGGCTACGGTTCTTATCAGGCAAGCGAGCTCCATGACTTGTTATTCTGATGGGTGGTTATAAGTTCTGTACGTTTCTTTCATCATTGGCAGTGTACGAAGGTTCATAACAAGATTTTAGAGTAAATGAGGTTTGTTACCGGTGTTGGGTTGGTTATCGAGCAACTATTGTGGTTGGAAGTTATTGATATGAGTATTTGAGTTATGTGGTATATCTTGTGATTACATCTTGAGATATGTTTATGGATTGATACAGCTTGTTCAAAGTTATACGTGAGTCGATGGTCTATTTGAAACAACCTCTCTATCCTCACAAGGTAGTGGTAAGGTTTGCGTACACACTACCCTTCCCAGACCACACAGTGTGGGATAATATGGGGTATGTTGTTGTTGTTGTTCAGAGTTATACAGTGCATAGATGCAAGAATCGGGTCATATAATGAGTTACGGATGTTGGGGATTTGGTTTTTAAGGTTTATGGACTAAGGTTGAATTAAGGATCTTCAGTTATGTTGTGTCGTCGGGCTTATATGGATTGGGGTGACATGGGATCACCCCTGAGTATATGTATGGTAAGGTTGCATAGTGATTTGAAGGCTTTGGAATGACTCTTGGCACGTTCGAGGACGAATGTATGTTTAAGTGGAGAGAATGTAACGACCTGACCGGTTGTTTTGAGCATTTGCTCTTCGCTTGGTGGTTTGAGGGAATGAGAAGCTTCGTATGATGTATTATGACTTATGTGTATCATCGGTTTCAGTTTTTGGGTGATTCGGAATTAGTTTGGAAGGATGAATTTCATGTTTGAAGCTTTAAGTTCGAAGAGTCGACCAAGTTTGACTTTTTAGCATTTGACCTCGGATCGATATTTTGATGGTTCCGTTAGGTCCGGATGGTGATTTGTGACTTGGGGGTATGCCCAAATTAGCATTAAGATGATTCTAAAAGGTTTCGGCGCTATTTGCGAAAGTTGGAATTTGGAGTTTTGTAATATTCATAAGTTTGACCGGGAGTTGACTTTAATTATATCGGATTCGAATTGTTGTTCTGGGAGTTGGAATAGGTTCGTTATGTCATTTGGATTCATAAGTATGCAAAATTTGGATTCATTCTGTATTGGTTAGGTTTGAATCGGATGCTTGGTTCGAAGTTAGAAGTTTATGACCTTAAGAGATTGATCTTGATCGGCGATTCGTGGTTTTGATGTTAATACATGTGATTTAGGCCTCGAATAGGTCCGTAATATGTTTTGAGACTTACTGGTATGTTCGGACAGGGTCCCGATGGGATTGAGTGAGTTTCGTGGTGGTTTTAGACCATTTCTAGGTCATTTTAAGTTGCTAGTTTTTGGCTACAGAAGTGTCCATCGCGATCGCGGACTATGGGTCGTGTTCGCGATAAGTAAAATGGAAAAGGGCAACTGTGAATCGCGTTCGCGGAACATTCTTCGCGTTCGCGAAGAATAAATTTTGTTGTTATTGACCCAACTTTGGAAGCTTGATTATTGGAATCTATAAGGAATTTGAAGATGATCCAAAAATGAAAGTTGTATCCCTTTGTGTCTATTTTTAAGAAAATCAAACACCATATCATTTTGAGTTCGGTACAAAAGGTTATGGCTGATATATTACAGATTGTTTGGAAGAGTTGGGCAAGCTTGTTGGAATTTGTTCATCGCGATCGCGATGTTGGAGACCGCGATTGAGGAGAAGGACCCCTGGCAGTGCATTAAAACTTCAAATTTCAGGATTTTGAGTTCATTTTAGCATATTTTTAGCTATGGATCTCAAATTGAGGCGATTTTCATCATATGGATTGGGGTGAGTGTTCTCTACTCGGTTTTGATTCTATTTCATGAATCTATCCTTAATTTTGGCATTTGGTTGATGATTGCAATAGAGAAATTGGGCTTTTTTGTCTAAAATTTTATAAAGTGAATCCTTGAGTTTTGAACATCTATTCGGAGTCGGATTTGAGTGAAACTAGTATGGTTGGACTCGTAATTGAATGGGTTGTCGGATTTTGGGTTTTTTGTCGGGTTTTGAGGTGTGTGCCCAGGTTTGACTTTTGATTAAAAATTTGGCCTTTATCATTTGGAATTGTTTCCTTAGGCATTATTTGATGTATTTGAGTTGTTTTTTGCTAGTTTTGAGCCGTTCCGAGGTCTGTAGGCGTGGGATGGCATTTCTAGAGTATTATTTGGCGTTGAGGTGATGCACATGCTAGGTGACGGGCGTGTGGGCGTGCACCATGTGAATTATGACTCGATTGATTATGTGGTACTATGTAGTGACCTAATCTTTTTTCTATCTATGAAATTTCTACGTGCTAGAGTAATTGAGTTGCGATCCATGTTAGAAACCATATTTAGGCTATATGCTTATCCTGTTGGGAACCACTGAGGTCATTTATGTTGTTGAGTTATTTGCTTAAATTGTAATTACATACTCAATCATACTTATACATTGCATATTATATCCCAGTCTCTAATATCATTTGTCTCACATAATATTATCATTGTTTGGGCCAATTGGCATGCTATTTGTGAGGCCGGGAGACTGTGAGATTGATGATTGAGTGAGGCCGAGGGCCTGATTTTCAGGATGTTTATGGGATCGGGTTGCACGCCGCAGTAGGCATTATTGATCCTTGCCATGATTGGCTTATATTAGCGCTTGGGCAGGATCCGCCCTTCCGGGGTCTGACATACCAGCATTGAGCCCATGTACCTACTGAGTGCGAGTGCGAGTGCGAGTGCGAGTGCCGAGTGATTGGGAAGACTAAGTGACTATGTGTAAGGCCCCGTGAAAATATTCCTAAAAATCGGGGCTCCGTGATGCCGGGGCAAGAACGGTGGAGTTAAAGAAAAATGTTGGGCAGAAGTGAGTATTTATACAGCCACAGAACCACTCTGCGGACCACAGATTGGTCGCAGAGTGGGACAACATTCTGGGGAAATTTTTGATGTCAATTTCTCGACCATTATACGACCGCCTAACCATTATGCAGTCGCATAACCTGTTCCGGGGCTTTATTTTAGGAGTTTTTTAACCCGACCCTATTCCGTTAAAACACCTACCTTAAACTATTTTGATCATATTTTTTGATTTTTTAGAGTGAGAGAGACGGTCCTAGAGGGAGGAAGTGATCTTCATCAAATTGCTTTTCAATTCTCCCTTAAAACCTTGAAGATTATCAAGAGAGGCACCCAAGTCTTCTTCCTCAGAGGTAAGATTCTATCACCCAAACTCTTAATTTCAAAATGTAACTAGAACGGGCCATTAGTAAGGTAGCTCATGGGGATGGGGGTGCTTATCTTGCATGCATGGATCCTTAAAGTATGTGGGAAGGTTGTGAGCTAAATATGGTAGAGAATGGGTTGGGGAATGATGGAATCTTCCTCAAAAGGGCCTTAGAACCTTAATGCACACCTAGTGTTTGATAAAATGCTCAAATGAGCTAGAACCTAATCATCTTCCTAATTTTGATTCAATATGTTACATTTTCACAATAGATTGAAGTTGCTAAAATTTCCATAACATTTTAGAGTGTAAGGAAGCTCAATTGAGGTATGTTGGCTAAACTTTCTCTCTTACAATGGAGTTACATATTGTTTCCGTAAGATCAAGTATGATTGGCTCAAGATTCCTAACTTCTATATTCTGGGTTATTCCCAATAAACTTGTTCATTCCGAATGAGCCTTATTGCGAAAGATAGATGTTCAAAGTATGGTTTGCGTATTAAAAATGTTGTGGCTTTGAGTCGTGTTTTAAATAAAAACTAGTATACCAATTGGGTGGGAAAAATTCAATATGCCTAAGACTCATAATTGCTTATATGTATACCTAAATTCTTGATTGGAAGTGCCATGATGCTTGAAAATGAAATAAGCGAATTAATGAAATAGAGTGTGGCCAACGTGCCAAGGATTTAAGTTATGGCTGTGGCTAGTAGTGCAAATTATTTGAGAGGATGCGATAAAGAATATGAAATGAGCCTCGACTCAACTATTTTAAAAGTGATTTGGAAAATAGAATTTGCCTAAGAGCTTTTGTACTCAATTCATGCCCATTAGTGGCTGCTTTAACTAATGCTTTGCTTTATAAATATATCCAGTGTGATTCGAGTTCTATACACTCATGTGTTGAAATTGTACATTATCATTACTGGGAAAGAGTATTGCAAGAGTAAATGGTATATTGATTGGTTTTGATTTTGATGCGTGTTTCTATTGCTGGTTGGTATACCCATTCCTTGGGAAGAAACCATTTGTGTTTAAAGTTCCCATTTCAAATGAATTTGAAGCATACGATATCTGAAATATTCTATATGATGATATTTGATGGTGATCTTTGAAATTGAAAGAGGTGAAAGTGTCGAATATGAAATACGGCCATTGTGCCAGGAATAAAGAATCTTGTGAATGGCCAAATGAGCCAAGAAAATATTGTTGTTGTGAGTGACTGGAAATACTAATAAGAATTTATACAATGTGAAAGATGTTGAGGTGAGTCTAATTGTATTTATGCTACCTTTGTGTGAAAATCAAATTAAAAATATTTTTGGGAGCATCATTAGCAAAATCGAGGAAGGGTAGGTCATAAAGCTCACGCCTGAAACTATACGTGTCGGTGTAGGAGTGGATTGCAATTATTCCCCTTATATGGGATGGAATTGAAATATTGGATAAATTGTGATATTATTCCCCTTAATTGGGATGAAACTGGTAATAATTGTGGATTGGAAAAGTCAACCCACACGGCATATGTGGGAAGGCATCCTAGCTGATCGGGTGGAGATCGGACGCCATGTTGCGCACATGGTGGTACTATTCTTGGTAAAAACTTTCTTTCGCATCACTTGTCAAACCGCATTGTTCGTTCGGAGACGGCCTAGTCGATCGGGCATGATCGGACTCCGTGATAACAAAGATGATAGTATATCGGTGCTAATAATCTCCCAACCAAAAATTATATATAAAGTTCGTATTTTAAAAATTATTATGTTTTAACTGGACATTTGGATTTTGTTGATTGTGACTTGCTGTTTCTATGAGTTGTCTTTTCTTATATGTGCATTCTATTTCGAAAGAGGATTTTTAGCTATACATACTAGTGCTATTCAACAGTACTAACGTCCCTTTTGCCGGGGGCGCTGCATCTTTAATGGATGCAGATGGTTCTACAGTAGGCGGCATTGATCAGCGATAGCAGTGCACTCTTTTCAGCTGACTTGGTGAGCCCCACTTCATTGCGGAGTCATGTACTGTGTTTTGAGGTATAGCTGGGGTCTTGTTGCCGACATTTCTATATTACTCTTCTATTGTTCTTAGAGGCTCCGTAGACAGGTTGTGGGTTGTGGTTGATGTCAGGAATTGAACTAGAAATGTCGGTAATTGGAAATCATGTTTTTCATTAATTCTATAAACGCGTAATATTTTCGAAATTATGAATGAAGCTGCTAAAAGGAATGAAAAGGTAGTTGTTAATAGAATCTTTTCAGTGTTTGAGTAATGGCGTGCATCTCCTCTTTATTCATAGTTGAGGTTGGGTAGAAAGTAATCTAACATGCTTGCTCAGCCGGGTTCTCTCGGTTGAGCGCCGATCGCGCTCCCTGAGTTTTGGGCATGACACTGCGAGGACTGAGAGACTGTGAAGACTAAGTGACTGTCAGGACTGAGTGACTGGGAGGACTGACCGAATTGGTACTCTGAGAGTAAGCATATGGATTTATCACAACGTTGCATTTTAGTCGACATGCATACATGGCATGTAGGCATTGAGATGCATTTCCTCATGCAGTACAACATTGTGATATTCATGACTTCACATACACAATGACATGTAGGCATAGAGATGTACTTTCCTCATTCCATCTGATAATGAAAAATCACAGTTGTCAGATTTACTCATATTTTGGTGATTTTGGTGAAAGATTTGGGCTTTACTGTTATACTTGAAAAGCATGCCTATTTTTCGGAACTGTGAACGAGCTGATCATTATATATTTGAGTTATTACTTGTACTGCTTTAGTTATATTGTTATAAGTTGTTCCTGGTTATTGGTGTTGGACTCTGACCTTTGTCCAAGCTCGTCACTACTTTCAACCTAAGGTTAGATTTGTTACTTAATGGATACATGGGGTCGATTGTACTCATACTATACTTCTGCACCTTGCGTGCATATTCTGGACGCTGATGTTGCTATGTATGGCCGGAGCTGGTATTGAAGATGTACCTGTATTCCGATTATAGCTGCCTCTTGTTCTTGGTAGCTTTAGATTTATAAATCTAAAGCTACCAAGAACAAGAG
>AWOL01S0093254.1:0-10994 GCA_000715115.1 Nicotiana otophora | reverse complement strand
GGCTACCATCAGTTGAGGATTAGGGCATCCGATGTCTCTAAGACAGGTTTTCGGACTGAGTACGGGCATTATGAGTTTCTAGTGATGTCCTTTGGGTTGACAAATGCCCCAGCAACATTTATGGATCTGATGAACCGAGTGTTCAAGCCTTATTTGGAATCCTTTGTGATTGTATTTATTAATGATATCTTGATCTACTCCCGCAATCGAGAGGAGCACGAGCAGCATCTTCGGATTGTACTTTAGACTCTGAGAGACAGCCAGTTATATGCTAAGTTCTCAAAGTACGAGTTTTGGTTAGATTCGGTCACTTTCTTGGGGCACGTTGTATCAGCAGAGGGCATTCAGGTAGACCCTAAGAAGATTAAGGTAGTTCAGAACTGGCCAAGACCCACTTTAGCCACGGAGATCCGGAGTTTCTTGGGATTGGCGGGTTATTACTATCAGTTTGTGGAGGGGTTCTCATCTATAGCAGCCCCGTTGACCAGGTTGACCCAGAAGGGTGACCCGTTCAGATGGTTAGACGAGTGTGAGGCGAGCTTTCAGAAGCTCAAGACTGCTTTGACTACAGTGCCAGTGTTGGTGTTGCCCACAGGTTCAGGATCTTATACGGTATATTGTGATGTATCCCGTGTTGGGCTCGGTGCAATATTGATGCGGGATGGTAAGGTGATTGCATATGCATCACGGCAATTGAAGGTTCATGAGAATAATTACCCTATCCATGACTTAGAGTTGACAACCATTGTTCATGCGCTGAAGATTTGGAGACACTATCTTTACTGTGTGTCATGTGAGGTTTTCACGGATCATCGGAGCCTACAGTATTTGTTCAAGCAAAAGGATCTCAATTTGAGACAGATGAGGTGGTTGGAGCTATTGAAAGACTATGATATCACAATCTTGTATCATCTCGTGAATGCCAATGTGGTGGCCGCGCTTTGAGTAGAAAGGCAGCAAGTATGGGCAGCCATGCGTACATTCCAGTCGGTGAGAGGCCATTTGCATCAGATGTTCAGGCTTTGGCCAATCAATTTGTGAGGCTGGATATTTCAGAGCTCAACCGTGGCCTAGCTTGTACAGTCACTCGGTCTTCCTTATTTGAGCGCATCAGGGAGCGGCAGTATGACGACCCTCATTTGCTTGTCCTTAAGGACACAGTGCGGCATAGTGGTGCCAAGCAGGTTACTGTTGGAGATGATGGAGTTCTGAGGATGCAGGGTCGTGTTTGTGTGCCTAATATGGATGAACTTCGTGAGTTGATTCTTGAGGAGGCCCACAGTTCTTGGTACTATTCATCCGGGCACCGCCAAGATGTATCAGGACTTGCGGCAGCATAATTGGTGGAGGAGAATGAAGAAGGACATAGTTTCATATATAGCTCGGTGTCTAAATTGTCAGTAGGCAAAGTGTGAGCATCAAAGACCTGGTGGTTTGCTTCAGAAGTTAGAGATTCCTGAGTGGAAGTGGGAGCGTATCACTATGGATTTCGTTGTTGGACTCCCACGACTCAGAGGAAGTTCGATGCAGTTTGGGTCATTGTGGACAGGCTGACCAAGTCAGCGCACTTTATTCCCATGGCAGTTACCTATTATTCAGAGCGGTTGACGAAGATTTACATCCGCGAGATCGTCCGTCTTCACGGTCTACCCGTGTCTATCATTTCTGATTGAGGTACGCAGTTCACCTCGCACCTTTGGAGGGCAGTACAGCGTGAGTTGGGCACGCCGGTGGAGCGGAGCACAGCATTTCATCCTCAGACAGATGGGCAGTCCGAGCGTACTATTCAGATATTGGAGTATTTGCTCCACACTTGTGTTATAAACTTCGGATATTCTTGCGATCAGTTCTTGCCTCTCGCGAAGTTTGCCTACAACAACAGCTACCAGTCGAGCATTCATATGGCTCTCTATGAGGCATTATACGGTAGGCGGTGCCGATCACCAGTTGGATGGTTCGAGCCGAGGGAGGCTCGGTTGTTGGATACAGATTTAGTACAGGATTCCTTGGATAAGGTCAAGATTGTTCAGGATCGACTTCGCACAGCTCAGTCCAGGTAGAAGAGTTATGCCGACCATAGAGTCCGTGATGTTGCATTCATGGTCGGAGAGAGAGTGTTGCTTCGGGTATCACCCATGAATGGTGTGATGAGGTTTGAAAAGAAGGGAAAGTTGAGACCTAGGTACTTCGGGCCTTTTGAGATTCTTGAGAGAGTGGGACAGNATGAATCTAGATGATATTGTGGGCTTTATAGCTTAAATAAAAGCGAATATATCAAGATTCAGCCGAAAATGTTAAAATTGCAAGCAATGCAGTAAGCTACCTCACCAAGGCAAAAAACTTTTGACCCCTAATATCAAGAACTAAGGATTTATAAACAGAGGGAAAAAAAATTTATTAGCACCAATTCACCAACAAAGAACAAAAATCAAAGCAACAATTAAGGTTATATGCTTGGTGAAAGTGAAATGCTTAAGAGATTTTTAGTTTACCACAAACTCCCCGATCGCCTTCAAATTCTGACATTGGAGCTCGTGGCAAAATCAAACGCATAAGCAGATACCACTTAGAAATTGTTAGGATTAAGTCTTCAAATTTATCAGATGGTTATGGTGTTTCACAGAGAGGAGAAAAGATTGAGTAAAACGATACTAAGAAGACCAAATTATCGGACATATGGAAGGGTTTGGCTTTGTCCGAACACCTAAGATTTTAGTCTTTATCTTTGATCTATTGGGCCGCATCGGTTTTATGATCACTTCGGCCCAAAGCATTCAACACTTTGGGCTCAGCTTTCTCTTGGATCTGCTAGAACATATCAGATGTTGCATATAGAATTTCTAGCTGTAAATAATTTAGCTTATTTTATACTTATCCATAGTTGGTTATTAGGAAGCTAGTAAAATAAGGACAAGTGTCATAGTTAGTTAGAAATAGATTTCATTCCTTTTGCATATATACACAAGTTGTACAAAGAATTCTTTCAATCAATACACAGAAAATTCCCTTATTATTTTATGTACTCTAACATGGTATCAGAGCTTTAAGGGGATGATCTCTCTATCTTCAATTTTTTTTTTGCTTTCTTCTCTATTTGTTCTTTTGATATTCTTCATGGGAGATAAAGTTGAAGACAATCCTACATCTGTAATAGGAACCAACACCCCATAGATCACCAATGTTGCTGCTTCGGCAGCTGAGACTACCCTCCTTGATTCATCTCACCCTCTTTATCTCCACCCTTCTGACTCCCTTGGTATGCTTTTTGTCAACACAATGTTTGATGGAAAGGGGTATGGAGGTTGGAGAAGAGGGATTCTGATTGCTTTGTCTGCTAAAATCAAAGTTGGTTTCATAGATAGAACCCTCATTCAACCCAAGATCTCTTCTGATACTTTCAAGTCTTGGGCTCGCTGCAATAACATGGTCATTTCCTGGTTGTTAAACTCTCTGTCTAAAGAGATAGCAGAGAGTGTTCTCTACTCTAAAACATTCAGGGATATCTGGAATGAACTAGAAGAGAGGTTTGGGCAAAGTAATGGACCTCAGCTCTATCACCTACAAAAGGAGATAAGTGATTCAATACAAGGTAATCTGGATATAGCCGGTTACTACACAAAGGTGAAAAGGCTATGGGATGAACTGGATAGCTTGGATGTTACTCAACACTGTACTTGTCCTTGTACTTGTGGTGGCAAGCTAAAAAACTTCAAGTCACAACAAGATGAGAGGCTAATTCAGTTCCTCATGGGACTAAATGATGTTTATTCAGCTGCTAGGAGCAATTTGCTTATGTTGTCACCACTACCATCAGTCAACAATGCCTATATTTTGCTCATAAGAGATGAAAAATAAAGAGAGGTACAGATCTCACATCACCTTGTTGAAGTGCTTTTGTTACAGCTCAACAGTCCTATGTTGGACAGAGGTACACTTCTAATAAGAAAAGAAATACCGCACCAAGGAACGGAGGTCAGGTTTGCAATTATTGCAAGAAGCAGAATCATACAATTGAGAATTGTTATAAGCTAATTGGGTTTCCTGCAAATTTTAAGTTTACCAAGTCTAAAAGGTTTAATGGGGCTAAGAGCAATACTGCTCTCTTTTTGGATGCTGCAGATTCAAAAACTAATAGTGCAGGGGATCAGCCAATGACTCAGGATCAATTCCACAGCCTTTATCAGCTGCTTCAACATGTCAAGGTTGGCACTCAGAGTGAGCAGTATGTTGAGGAACTACTACTGCCAATTGTGTTGGTATATCACTTTTCCTTCCTTCTGCCAAAACTTACATCTGTGTGTTTACAATATATTTCTTGGATCTTAGATTCGGGTGCCTCTAAACACATGACTTCAGACCTTAAACTCTTATTCAATATTATGGTGCTTACAAAACCGGTCTATGTTGCTTTACCTAATTCTGCTAGAGTCCTGGTTTACCAGTCAGGTTGTGTGACTATTTTACCTGGTTTTACACTTCATCATGTCCTGTTTGTCCCAAGTTTTAACTACAATTTATTATTAGTTCATAAATTATGTTTGCAATCCTACTCATTTCTAATTTTCTCCTCTTTTGGTGCTACTTTGCATGCCCCTTCACTAAAGAAGCCAGTGGTGCTTGGTAGAGTCAGCAACTGGATTTACCTGTTCAAATCTGTTATCTCAAATCAAGACAAGTCTAGTGAAGTCAAGTCTAGAGTAGTAGTTTCCAATTTAATCAAAGCTCTTAGCCATTTTGCTTGTAATAGAAGTGCTTATGCACCAGTTTCCGATTCTAGTTTATGTTTGGCAACTACTTCTAAGGATGTAAGCCTATGGCACAATAGATTGGGATACGTGCCTTTTTTCTTATATGAAATGCATTTCATCTATCTCTTATTCTTCTTCTCCTTATAATATTCAACCTTGTGATATTTGTTCTAAAGACAGACAAATTAAATTACCTTTTCCCTCTAGTTCAATTACCACTAAGCAGATTTTTGACCTCATTCATGTTGAAACTTGGGGACTGATGTCGCACTACTAATTGGGATTGTGAAGTGGTCGATGCAATTATAATTACCCAACGTGAGTCGAGATCGATTCCACAGAGAGCTTATATTGGATTAGGTATATATCTAGATTAAGTATATGATGTGCCCAAAATTCACTTCCACATGTTTGGTTGTTTCATTCTACTTCTAATGATTATGCTAATGTTTGCAAATGAAAAGCTAGAGAACAATATTTTTGGTGTTGTTGTTTTTCAAGTTTATAAAAGATCTAGGGTCGTGACTTCCACCTAGGTGGTTACCTAACAGATTGTGGGCTTTAGAGTAAGTTTGATTGGTCGGGGTCGTAATATAGCAAACACACGCAACTACCCACTTTATACCTCTCGGTAGTTAGAGTGGTTTTGCCAAATTTGGCTTTTTCAAGTCCAAATGGGTAATGCACAAAACAAGTGATAAATGCTCAAACCGGGTCTTACTATCTCTAGATTTAACCCTTTAATTGGGGCTATCAATTTCTTGAGGTCACCGTAATTCCTTGTTAGCCAAGTTTCCTTAGACTTAGTCTTTCTTTCTCAAGTAGAGTTTAAGTCAATTAGGCATGAATCAATATTTGCAACCATTAATTCTTAAATTCAAGCAAGAACTAGGCTAAATATCACTCACCCAATCACAAATAAGCCCTAAATTAAACACCCATTAGGTACCCACACTAGGGTTGGGTCACAATCCTAGCTAGAAATTTAGCTACTCATAGAGAAAATTTAAGAAACTAAGGAAGAAAATAAGATTAAACTCATAATAGATGATAAAGGGAAGAAAATCCAATGTTAAAATGATAAACTAATACAAAGTTTCCCAAAGCAGTAAAGGAAAAATGGCTATCTACTTTTTGAAGTTCAAACTTAACCTTAATTTGACAAAACGAACTATTTATACACATTTAAAATTATAGGACAAAATTACCCCTGCGGAGGTTCTGCGGCCGCACAATTCTGTGTGCGGTCCGCACTTTGAAGCTGGGCTTGACAGGATAGACTTCTGCGGCAGCACAATTCTGGGTTACGACCGCACGTCTTCAGATTCTGCAGACTGCACATTTCTGAGTGCGGCCGCACTCTTGAATTTGAGCTTAATAGGAGGGACTTCTGCGGACCGCACATTTCTGAGTGCAGCCGCACTCTTGAATTCTGCGGCCGCAGAATAATAGTGCGGTCCGCACTTCTTCATGGACTCAGAACTCCATCTCTCTGAACCTCATCTTCTGCGGCCGCACATTTCTGAGTGCAGTCGCACTCTTGAATTCTGCGGCTGCACAATAATAGTGCGGTCCTCACTTCTTCATGGACTCAGAACTCCTTCTCTCTGAACCTCATCTTCTGCGGCCGCACAATAATTGTGCGGTCTGCACTTTGCAAAGGCATTCTGTCTGTCACGACCCAAAACCTAACCCGTCATGATAGCGCCTATCGTGGTACTAGGCAAGCCGGCCTTTCCAAAACACTTTCAAAATTTAAGAGAAATGAATTAAGTCATTTAAAATAATCAAAGTTTTTCATACAACGGGGGTAAAACCCAGTTAAAACATAAGTGCGAAAAAATAGCCCGACATCGGGGTGTCACTAAGTCACGAGCATCTAACAATCACTCTAGAACATGGAGTCTACTAAAGTCTATGCCAAATGCCAAAATAAGAGAGACAATCTAATAAGAAAGGAGAAAAAAGGACTGCGGATGCCAGCAGCTACCTCGTGAGTCTCTGATAGTCATCTCGCGCACGAACTCAACGATTACCAGAACCGTACACACCTGAATCTGCAAATGAAGTGCATGACCTGAGAAGCAGTGACGAGCTATAAACAAATACAGTTCATTTCAAAAGTTTTCAGTAAAGAGTGAACATGCTTTCAATTCCGGTGGTGTAAGTCAAATCAGTTCGAGCTCAAGTAAAACAGATATGAATCTTGCATAAATTTCACCACAACAACAGATAACAACTAAGTACAACAATAAATAACAGCAAGTACAGCCTCTTAAGGTAGCAGTCACTCAACTCATATCAACAGCTCATACTCTTGGGTCTCAGCCCTTAATACACACTCTCAATAGGTACCTGCGCTACTGGGGGTGTGCAGACTCTGGAGGGGCTCCTTTCAGACCAAGCACTATATCGCTGCGGCGTGCAGCCCGACCCAATCATATAAGTAGCCATAAGGCACGTTGCGGTGTGCAACCCGATTCACAGTCCATAAATATCCATAAGGCTCGTTGCTGCATGCAACTCGATCCATATACCCTCACATAGTTCACAGCTCGGCACTCAGGCCCTATCTTAGTCACTAACCTCTCTAGCTGCTAACAGAATATCAAAATAATCGGCCCAAACAGAGAATACAACAAGTATCAACAAGAAATGAGAGGGAACAGAGATATAACACACGAGTAGGACTGTGACTGAGTACAAGACAGTAATTAGCAGTTAATTCAACAAGTATACGATCGTTGTGGGTCCCAACATTGATAACATATGGCCTAAGCGTGGTTTCTAACATGAAAGGCAGTCAATTTCTCAAAGACAAGGAAAAACAAGTAATAACAATGGCTATTTAACTTTACAGTTTGACGGGACGGACCAAGTAGCAATCCCTCATGGTGTACGCTCACACGCCCGTCACCTGGCATGTGTGTCACCTCTAAACACTCACATCATACCAATCCTCGAGGTTTCATACCCTCAAAACCAAATGTAAAACTGTTACTTACCTCAATCCGAGCAGAACAATCCTACTATGTGATGCCTTTGCCTCTCAAATCGGCCTCCAAAAGTCCCGAATCTAGCCACAAGTAATTCAACACAATCAATAAAGGCTGAAGAGATTAAATTCACAAGAAAACTATTAAATTAGAGCCAAAATCCGAAATTGACTCAAACCTGGCCCCGGGACCACGTCTCGAAATCTGACAAAGGTCACAAAACCTGAAAGCCCATTCACTCACGAGTCTAACATACCACATTTATCAAAATCCGACCGCATTTGGTCACTCAAATCCCCAAAATCCACTCTCCAACTCTCAAGCCCTAAATCCCCCAAATTTCTAGTTCAAATCCCTAATTAGATGATGAATAAAGCCATGGATTCACGAAATTTATACCATTATGGCTTAGAATCACTTACCCCAACGTTGCTCCTTGAAAACCTTCGAAAATTCGCATCTCCCGAATTCTTCAAGTCCAAAATTGGAAAATGAAAGACAAAGACCCCGAGCTGGTGTTTTCTGCCTAGCAAAACCGCACCTGCGGAACCGCATCTGTGAAAAGGGCTCTATGGAAATTCATTAAAAGACTGACTCCGCTCCTGCGATCACTTGACCGCATCTGCAGCCATTGCAGATGTGGGGCCCAAGCCGCACCTGCGATCCAACTGCGCATCTGCGCTTCTTAATCCGCTTCTGTGAGCACCGAAGATGCGGGATTTCCATCGCACCCGCGGTTTGAACCCAGACCTTCCTTAGCCGCACCTGCGGCTCTTCCTTTGCTCTTGCGGCCTCGCACCTGTGGTTCTCATTCCGCAGGTGCGGAAACACCAGCAGCAACAGCTTCAACTACATTTTTCCAACTTCAAACGATCTGTTAACCACCTGGAATCTCCCTGAGGCCCTCGAGACCTCAACTAAACATACCAACAGGTCATATAACCCTATACGAACTTAGTTGAATCCTCGAATCACTCAAAACAACATCAAAATACCAAATTACACTTGGATTCAAGCCTAAGAACTTCTAAACTTTCGAATTCTGCATACGGTGCCGAAACCTATCAAACCACGTCCGAAGGACCTCAAATTTTACACACACATACAAATGACACCATGAACCTACTCCAACTTCCAAAATTCCATTCCGATCCCGATATCAAAATTCCACTGCCAAGCAAAATCGCAAAAATTCTAACTTTCGCCAATTCAAGCCAAATTCTACTATGGGCCTCCAAATCACATTCCGGACACGCTCCTAAGTTCAAAATCACCTAACGGAGCTAACAGAACCATCAAAATTCGAATCCGAGATCGTTTACAAATAAGTCAATATCCGATTGACTTTTCCAATGTAAGCTTCTAATAAAGAGACTAAGTGTCCCAATTTAGCTCTGAAACCATTCCGGACCCGAACCAATTAACCCAGCATATTATAATATAGATGAAGAACACAAAAGAAGCAAGAAATAGGGGAAACGAGGCTAACACTCTCGAAACGACAGGTCGGGTCGTTATATCCTCCCCCTCTTAAACAAACGTTCGTCCTCGAACGAGTCTAGAAACATACCTAGAGTCTCAAATAAGTGTGGGTATCTGCTCCACATCTCCCGCTCGGTCTCCCAAGTAGCCCCCTCCACGAGCTGACCTCTCCACTGCACTTTTACTGAAGTTGTATCCTTTGACCTTAACTTCCGAATCTACCGCTCCAAAATGGCCACTGGTTCCACATCATAAGTCATATCACCATCCAACTGAACGGTGTTGAAATCCAAAACATGGGACGGATTGACAATATACTTCCGGAGCATAAAAACATGAAATACTGGATGCACACTCGATAATCTAGGTGGCAAGGCAAGCTTGTAAGCCACCTCCCCCTATCCTCTGAAGTACCTCAAGGCCCAATGAACCGGGGGCTCAACTTGACCCTCTTCCCAAACCTCATAACAGCCTTCATGGGTGATACCTTCAGCAGAACCTTCTCCCTGACCATGAAAGACACCTCACAGACCTTCTTGTCAGCATAGTCCTTCTGCCTAGACAACGTCGTGCTAAGCCGCTCCTGAATCAATTTCACCTTGTCTAATGCATCCTGGACCAAGTCTGTACCCATGAGCCTAGCCTCACCAGGCTCAAACCATCCCACCGTAGACTAAACCACCTCCCATATAAAACCTCATACGGAGAAATCTGAATGCTTGACTGATAACTGTTGTTATATGCAAACTCCGAGAGTGGCAGAAACTGGTCCCATGAAACCCCAAAATCAATGACACAAGCACGCAACATGTCCTCCAATATCTAGATAGTGCGCTCGGACTATCCGTCCGTCTGAGGGTGAAAGGTTGTGCTCAACTCAACCTGAGCACCCAACTCTTGCTCCACATCCCTCCAAAACTGCGATGTAAACTGTGTGCCTCTATCTGAAATGATGGAAACTGGGATACCATGAAGGCGAACAATCTCACAGATGTAAATCTCAGCCAACGGCTCTGAAGAATAAGTAGTACCAACAGGAATGAAGTGCGCGGACTTGGTCAGCCGATCCACAATCACACAAATAGCATCGAACTTCCTCAAAGTCCATGGGAGCCCAACTACGAAATCCATGGTGATCCGCTCCCACTTCCACTTTGGGATCTCTAACCTCTGAAGCAAGCCACCCAGTATCTGATGCTCATACTTAACTTGCTGACAGTTGAGACACCGAGCCACAAACCCAACTATATTTTTCTTCATTCTCCTCCACCAATAGTGATGTCTCAAATCCTGGTACATCTTTGCGGCACCCAGATGAATGGAATACCGCGAGCTGTGGGCCTCCTCAAGAATCAACTCCCGAAGCCCATCCACATTAGGCACACATATCCGGCCCTGCATCCACAATATGCCATCATCACCAATAGTCACATCTCTAGCATCAACTCGTCAAACCCTATCCTAGAGGACAAGCAGATGGGGGTTATCATATTGATGCTCCCTGATACGATCATAAAGAGAGGACCTAGAGACCACATAAGACAATACTCGACTCGGCTCCGAAATATCCAATCTGACATGCTGGGTAGCTAAGGCTTGAACATCTAATGCCAAGGTTCTCTCTGCTACTAGAAGAAATGTTAAACTCCCCAAACTCTCCACCCGGTGACTCAAGGCATCGGCCACTACATTGGCCTTTTCGGGATGGTACAGAATGGTGATATCATAGTCCTTAAGAAGCTCCAACCACCTCCGCTGACGCAAGTTA
>AWOL01S0093237.1:0-28267 GCA_000715115.1 Nicotiana otophora | reverse complement strand
TACACAATAGAACAATCCAATTCTTATTTTATTTCTTTTTAAGATATGCTTTTTTAGAGGTATTTTTGACAACATAGAATGCATCACTCGATAACACAGAATGCATCGTGCAAACAAAAGCATTTTGAATTTGCAAGATGTATCTTTTTCATGTTGAGAAACTGCTATCTCTGTTAAATTTTGCTACCTCGTACTTTACTCCTGACATTTTTATTTTCACCGAGTATAATGCTACCGAGAGTGAATAGTACTTCTGTGAACGAGCAGAACCTGTGCTCTGATACCAATTGTTGGGAATAAACCCCCTATAGAAATAATATTCATAGTAATAAAAGCGAAATAATAATATAGCACCGAGATACAGTAATTAACAAGAATAAAAGAGTGACAACGACACCAAGATTTTTACATGAAAAACCCTTTTGAATAAGGGAAAAACCACGACCCTGAGAGGAGCAACTGATATCACTATAGCAAGGAATTTTACACTTTGTAGGTCCGAGTAAAATACTCCAAAGACCACTATAACACTCAAAAGAAATAACCCTATTTTGATATTACCATCTCACTACAATATCGTCTACTCTCTATTTTTCTCACAGACTATTTTCTTATACCCTATTTGTGAAACCTCACTCTTTCTTTCTCTCTTTGTTGGTATATTTTATAATAAGAGCAAGACATTTATTTATAGTGTTTAGGATTGCTTCATTGATGTCATCAATGATCTCATGAGTTTGGCAAGAATCAAATATTCAATGTGAAACCAAAGAAATATTTTTCATAAAATCTTCCTTACTATTCCTTTAGTTGCCTTGACATTTCAAAGTCAAAAGGAAGATGTCTTCCTTACACATGGGATGGACGCATCAAATCTTCTCCTCGAGTCCCATGCACCTAAAGGAGGTAACTCCAGTTTTTCATATAGAATTCATGCCGACAAGTTTTTCGCATAGCTCGAACTTGTCTCTTGGTACCATCTTGGTCAGTATATCCGAAGGGTTCTCACTTGTATGGATCTTCTTGACCTGTATAGATCCATAATCTATTCTTTCTCGAATCCAGTAATATCTCACGTTGATATGCCTTGTCCTTGCGAGATACATTGTGCTTTTGCTCAGGTCTATTGCACTTTGGCTGTCACAGTAGACGATATACTCCTTTTGATGCAATCCAAGCTCTTGAAGGAACCGTTTCAGCCAAACCATCGCCTTCCCAGCTTCAGTAGCAGCAATATACTCTGCTTCAGTTGTAAAGAGTGCAACGCACTTCTACAACTTCGAATGCCATGATATAACTCCCCCTGAAAAAGTGAATAGGTATCTTGTAGTAGATTTACGATTATAAAGATCACCTACCATGTCGGCATCCGTGTAGCACTTCAAGATTGGATAAGATCCTCCAAAACACAAGTAATCTCCTACAATACCTCTTAGGTACCTAAGTATCCACTTGACTGCTACCCAATGTTCCTTTCAGGATTTTCAAGGAATTTGCTAACATCACTGATGAGGACATATTCTGTGGAAGGGTACTTGCATGACTCTACCCTTGGGCTCTCTGATCTTCTCAGAGGTTGAGATTGTTCTTCTTCCTGAGTGGGGACTCCACTTGTTCGACATCATCATCAAGTTGCTTCCCATGTTCAATAACCTTACCAGGTTGCTCCCCCCTGCTCGGCAACCTCGTCGGTCCTACTTTCTGCACTTGTGGGATTGTTAGAACTAGAAGGAATAGTAACAGGGTTAGGAATTATAATATTCTTGGCCTTCTCTGGCATATCATCAGCAGTTCCAACTTCACTTTCTCGGAAGACTACATCTCTGCTTCTGATGACCTTTTTCTTTACAAAATCCCACAATCTGTATCCGAACTCTTCATCTCCATATCCGATGAATATGCAGGGAACAAATTTATCATCCATCTTTGTTCTCTGCTCCTTTGGTATTTGCGCAAAAACTCTGCAAAATCGAACACCTTCAGATGCGAGTAGGACACTTCCTTGTTGGTCCAAACTCTCTCTGGGATGTCAAATGCCAACGGAATTGATGGACTCCTATTGATCAGGTAACATGTTGTCTGAACTGCTTCACCCCAAAATGACTTAGGTAGTTTAGCCATTCTGAGCATGCTTCTCACCTTCTCCATAATAGTGTAGTTCATCCTTTCAGCTACACCATTGTGTTGTGGGGTTCCAGGAAATGGATTTTCATGTCTGATCGCATGGCTCGAACAATACTCTTCAAATTTCTTTGAAGTGCACTCACCTCCATTGTCACTTCGGTGACGCTTTAGCTTTTAGCCTGTCTCCCTTTCCACCATAGCATGAAACTTCTAGAAAATTTGAAACACATGATCTTTGGTTTTAAAAATATAAACTCATAATGTTAGTGAAGCATCATCAATAAAAGTAACAAAATATTTGATACCGCCTATCGATTCAATTTCCATTGGACCACAAACATCAGAATATACCAAATCAAGTATATTCAATTTTCTTTCAGACAATGTCTGAAATGAGACTCTATATTGCTTACCAAATAAACAGTAGTCACAAGGTTTTGCCATTGTACCTATGCCATAAGAAATGAGGGATTTCCTGGCAAGAATCTGCAATCCCTTCTCGCTCATATGACCCATCCTTTTGTGCCACAAATTTGCAGAAATCTCATCTTGTGCCGCGTTCAATTCATCTTGGCATATTTTTGCATTTGTCCTGTACAACGTGCCACGAGCAACTCCCTTTGTAATCACCAATGATCCCTTGGTGAGTCTCCACTGTTGATTTGTAAAATAGTTCTCGTATCAATATCGGTCTAAAGTAATTCCCGAGATCAAGCTCATCCACAAATCAGGTACATGTCGCACATCCTTTAAAACTAATGTACATCCGACATTTGTCTTGATATAAATGTCATCTATCCCCACAATCTTTGAGTAACTTGTATTACCTATTCTCACAGTGCCGAAATCACCTGCTACATATCTGCAAAAAAGATCTCTTACCGGTGTGGCATGGTAAGATGCTGCTGTATCAGCCACCTATTCCGACACTGGACCTGATAAGTGCATGTATTCCTCTTCCTCGTTTATAAAGAGGACAACATTATCATTGTTTTGCACCATAACAGTTGTGTTTTCGTCATTCTTCTGGCCACTAGTTTCATCTTTGCCCTTCCTTGGATTTGGGCAATTTCTTTTGAAGTGACCTGGTTGATCATAATTGTAGCAATTTCTGGCTTTTGATTTGGATCGGTTCTTAGACTTTCCACAAGCTCCGGATCTACTATAGTTGCTCGAACTCCTTTGATAACTCCTGCATCTGCCTTCTGTGATGAGAGCATGTCCTTGATATTCAGGCTTCTTTCTCATCTTCTCATTGAGTAGAAGAGCCGATGTGGAATCTTTCAACTCAATAGTAGTCTTACTGTGCATGATGTTTGTTGCTAAATTATCATATGAGGATGCCAACGAGTTGAATAGCAAGATGGCTTTGTCTTCTTTCTCGATTTTCACTCCGAGATTGGCGAGCTGTGTGATTAGTCCATTAAACACATTTAAATGTGACAAAACATTCGTACCTTCACCCATGTATATGGCGTATAGCTGCTTCTTCAAGTACAATTTATTTGTCAGTATTTTGGACATGTATAGGCTTTCCAACCTTGTCCAAATGCCACATGCGGTGTCTTCATCAATGATGTTATTTATCACATCATCTGATAAGTGCAACCTGATTGCACTAGCAGCTCTTTCACCTAAGTCAGCCCAATCCTCAGTTTTTATAGTATCAGACTTTTTGGCATAAGGATTTAGTACTTTGTGTAAACCTTGTTGGATGAGCAGATCCCTCATCCTTCTTTGCCATGTGGAGAAACCGCTATCTCCGTTAAATTTTGCTACCTCGTACTTTACTCCAGACATTTTTGTTTTCACCGAGTATAGTGCTACCGAGAGTGAGTAGTACTTCTGTGAACGAGCAGAACCTGTGTTCTGATACCAATTGTTGGGAATAAACCCCCTACAGAAATAATATTCATAGTAATAAAAGCGGAATAATAATGTAGCACCGAGATACGGTAATTAACAAGAATAAAAGAATGACAACGACACCAAGTTATTTACGTGGAAAACCCTTTTGAATAAGGGAAAAACTATGGCCCTGAGAGGAGCAACTGATATCATTATAGCAAGGAATTTTAAACTTTGTAGGTCCGAGTAAAATACTCCAAAGACCACTATAACACTCAAAAGAAATAACCCTATTTTGATATTACCATCTCACTACAATATCGCTCACTCTCTATTTTTTTCACATACTATTTTCTTATACCCTGTTTGTGAAACCTCACTCTTTCTTTCTCTCTTTGTTGGTATATTTTACAATGAGAGCAAAACACCTATTTATAGTATTTAGGATTGCTTTATTGATGTTATCAATGATCTCATGAGTTTGGCAAGAGTCAAATATTCAATGTGAAACCAAAGAAATATTAGCCATAAAATCTTTCTTACTATTCCTTTAGTTGCCTTGACATTTCAAAGCCAAAAAGAAAGATGCTTTCCTTACACATGGGATGAACCCATCATTTAGTACTGTTCCTTCTTATATATATTTTCATTAATGTAGTGCTTATGCTTTCCTAAGTCGAGAGTCTATTAGAAACATCCTCTCTATCCTCACAAGGTAGGGGTAAGGTCTGCGTACACACTACCCTCCCCATACCCCACGGTGTGGGATAATACTGGATATGTTGTTATTGTTGTTGAATTTAGTAGTGTAGGTACTTATGCCACCGTGTTAATGCGCAAACCAACCCAACTAAAACAAACGTTATTGCCACATCTGACTGACATCTGACTGGGATCACCAAATTACTTGACTGCAAAACTGCCTCAACGTCATTAAGCATTGGAGTGTAGTCCCCCACACTACCTATGAGTCATAACTAAGGCAGACCACTTGGTACCACAAAACAGTGGGCTTCACTATAAGTTAACCAGAAAAAGTAATCAGTTTACTCATGTTATGAGCTTCCACAATAGCCTACACATAACCAAGAATCATATTTAGCAATTATCTTGGAAATGCAACTCTTTACAATGGTTCACCTACTGTCAGGTTATTCACTCCGAAGAATTGCCTGCTTACCAAATCGTTTCCACAATGCCTGCATATTGGATGGAAAACCATACTAGGAATTCAACAACTAGCGTACATAAATAGTAACTAATTTGACGAGATTTTTGCCTAGCAACCTGCAGCACAGAAACCAAAAGGACAGCTGCAGAAGAGGGTAGCTACAGAGCCAACAAGAACAAGAATTTAGTGTAATATTGTAGCACCTCGATTACCAAAAAAACAAAAAAAATGACACCTCAAAATCAACTGAGAACAAGGAGAAGAGACTTGTTGTTCCTTGAGCAAAAGCACGCGTGGTTATAATCTACTAACTGCATAATATAGAGCCTTTTACTAGCACTCATGGTTAACAATTTCACATATTACAGCCTCTACTGGCACTAACGTCAATGGCACTAACTCAAAAACAACTCTATAAAAATCAATTCCTAACCATAAAACTTCAATCTCAAATCAAGTCCCTGAAAGTCAACAAAAATAAACCCAGCCCCACTTGGTCAAAGCCCCAATCAAGGAGTAAATCTCGACTACCCATAACCCACGAGTCCAAATATATGATTAGATTTCAAAATCGAGTCCAAATCGAATCCCAAATTCCTAATTTTTACTCTCCAAAATAATAGTCAAAACCCTTAGATTTCTCTTTCAAATCCAATGATCGATGTGCAATAATCCATGCAGAAACAAGATATAATATCAAAATTAAGTAGAATTCACTTTATCCTCTTGCCTTGTGTGAAAATCATCTTAAAAAATTGCTCTCCAAGTTTATGGTTCAAAATATGAAAGTATGGGCTAAAATCCCGAAATAAGTCACTTATAAGTTTTGTCTAGTGATACCCTTTGCGAACACGGTCACTGCCTCGCGTTCGTGAAGCACAAAATGTCACAGTTAACTTTTCGCGAATACGGCTTCAAACTCACGAACATGATGCACAATCTCCCCAGGACTATGCAAACACGAACCCCCTCCAGCGAACGTAAAGGCCAAGCTCCAGCCAACCCCCAACCTGCATCATCTCTATGCAAACACGACCACCTAGGTGTGAACGCGAAGGCCAATCTGCCACACCCACTATGAACGCGACCCCACTATTGCGAACGCAAAGAAGAAAATCTACCCCCGCTCAAAAATGTACTCTGCGATCGTAATACAACCTCTGTGATCGCGATACAACCTCCGCGATCGTGAAGAAGGGCCTGACATCAAAGTCAACTCCAGGTCAAACCTAGGAACTTTCCAAACCTTTAAATTGCCAACCTTCGGCAAATAGCTTTAAAACATCCTAGGAACTCCCAAATCCAAATCCGAACATACGCTTAAGTTCAAAATCACCATACAAACTTACTTGGATTATCAAATCACCAATTCGCAGTCGTTTACACAGAAGTCAAACCTTGGTCAACTCTTACAACTTAAGCTTTCAACAAAGGAACTAAGTTTTCAATTTACTTCAAAACCTTTCCGGAACCAAACCAATCATACACGCAAGTCACAAAATAATGAGCAAGCATAGGAAAAATATTAAATGGGAAAACGAGACTCAAATACACAAAATGACCAACCGGGTAGTTATAATGACGCCCCTTCGTCGTCATTCTTACCAAATTATTGTTCTCATTTGTTATACTTAAATTTTACGGTGACCTATTACCCACCTATTTTAATTTAAAGTGGAACTAATATCCCTAAAGGTGTGCACCTCACTTCTGAGCGCGTAAGAAAGAATTTTTTTCTAACTTTTTTTCTTCACCATCACCGTCTCCTCTGCCAACGCCACCTCCACATTTTCCCTTTTTTTCGGTTTAAAAGACTGCTTCTATTAATTAAAGATGCATTATAGGGAGCTGCATTGATGCAACAGAATGACAAACATATGGAAATTTACTACTAGTAGTACTATCTATCCTATGGAAATTACGAATACAGTTGGCCGACTAGACGAAGCATGATCGGACGTTAGACAAGATTTAAAGTAAGGTTGTAGTGGAGAATTGCTCCTACTATGTCGGCTTCGTAGATACCCCAGCTTATCAGCTTCTACGTTTGCCATAACAAAATGTGGTGGTTGCTCCAAAAAACTGATGTTGCTTCCCATAAGTTCCATGCCAAAATGAGCTAGCTGGTCTGCTAATGTGTTTTGCTCCCTATAAGCATGTTGCACTGTTCGATCACCCAGCTAGTGGATTAGGTATTTACAATCATTAAGGATATGTGAGAAATTGTTAGAGGTGCTATGTAGCATGGCAACTATCTCTCTGCAGCGTCCATATTGATTTCTAGTGGTGTAAGCTTATGAACTAAAGCTAGTTGTAGTCCTCGCAACAAAGCCATTGTTTCAATGTGGACCACCGAAGTGGTACCCTCGTTTTACAACTGGCACCACTACTTTCTTGCAAGTTGCACTAACTTCACCAATCTTTTCTCTTTATTTTTCTTTTCTTCTCCACCATTTTCTCAGAAAACTTAAAAGGGAACACATCAGAAATTGACCGCTATAAGAACAATAAAAGGGAACACATCAGAAATTGACCGCTATAAGAACAATAAAAGGGAACACATCAGAAATTGACTGCCATAAGAACAACAAAATTTTAAGGGTCTATTTGGAAAGCCTCGTGTAATTACTTGGCAGTGTAATTACTAGGATAGTAATTACACAGTATGATAATTACATAGTATTGTAATTACAATGGCATGAAATCTTGAATTCTCAGTTAGTAAATTCAGATTCAACAAACCATTTTTTGATACTTATTCAAAATGAAACATATGATTCTTGGTTTTAAAATGGGAAGAAAAAGATTAAATTAAAGCAGAGAAATTCCCCGATTTACTCCCCATTTTTATCTACTTTTCGTACAAACTCACCTAAGAAAAGTATTTCATTTCCTGCAGGTAGCAGCTTATTACAAAATGAAATCGTAGAGAATGCTTTTTCAAAAAAAGAAGAGATGAATTAAAAGGAAAATAAAAGAAGTAAAAAACAATAAAATTAATGGAATACAAAGTTTCGATGTGAAAATACTATCCAATACTCCTTATTGAAATATCAATAGTCTTAAAATACGTGCATGCCACGACCCGGAATTTCCACCGTCGCGACCGTGATGGTGCCTAACATTTCACTTGCTAGGCAAGCCAACGTTAGAGAATCATTTATACCAATCCTTATTCCATTCGGTGATTAACAACAGATTAGCTAAGATGAAATATAGCGAGTAGAAACTGCATCAATTACTATTACCCGGATTTGTAGTTACACTTCACGAGCATTCTAGAATTCACTACAACTAATAGTCTGAAAGAAATACAACTATTTGGATGGAAGAAACAGTAAAACATAAAAGATAGGCGGAGACTTTAAGGTTTGTGAACGCCGACAGATCTACTTTGAGTCTTCGGATAGCGGGTCCAACAGCTAAAATCTCGATCAACCCGAGCCGGTACCAACATTTGCACAGAAAGTGCATAGTGCAGTATCGGTACAACCGACCCTATGTACTGGTAAGTGTCGAACCTAACCTCGACGAAGTAGTGACGAGGCTAAGACAAGTCACCTACAAATCAACCTGTACAATTTAACAGTGTATATACAAGTAACAACAATAAAAATCTAGGCAGGTAATATCGGGAGGGGGAACATGCTGAGGGAAATACATGATAAGAACTACAGCGGAATAATAACTGAAACAACCAATGTACTATGATTCAACAAGAACAGTGAATACAGTAAAGGAAAACAAATTGCACGGCATCACCCTTCGTGCATTTACTCTCAACCTCATTATAAAATCAATAGAAACAACACGGCATCACCCTTCGTACATTAACTCTCATATCATGACACAATATCATCCTTCGTGCATTAAAACTCACAATATGGCACGACATCACCTTTCGTGCATTAACACTCACAATATGGCCCGGCATCACTCTTCGTGCATTAACACTCTTCCTTACCATAATGCAATGAACAATTAATAACAGGGAGATAGAATAACATGTACAAGCCTTACTTTAAAATTTGCTTCCACAATATCAATCTCAACTTTAAAATAAATACTCAATTATCATAAGAAGATCCATAAATATGACAAGAACGATCAATTTAACAACACTAATCTAAACACGTAGCAATTAGGCATAGGAAAGAGATAATATGAGAAAAACGGGAGAAAACATGGGAAAAATAGGTAAATTGGCAGCGCATAAGTACTCGTCATCTCACATATACGCCGCTCACATGAATTTTACATAGCAAATAATATGAGGTTCCTAACTCCCTCAAGTTAGGGTTAACCACGATATTTACCTCGCTCCAAAGGCCACTCAATACTCAATCACAACTTTTTCTTTAGAATCCACCTCCAAACCACTCGTATCTATTCAAAAACGACTCAATAATATCTATTATTGCTAAAGAAATTAATTACATTGCATAAATTTAAATTTCCCAAACCTTCCTCCAAAAAGTCACAAATCGACCTCGGGCCCGCTTGGTCAAAACCCGAGGTTCGGACCAAAATTTATTTACCCATTCACCCCTCAGTCCGGATATATAATTGGTTTTGGAATATGACCTCAATTTGAGGTCTAAATCCCCAAATTTCCGAAATCCCTAGTTTCTACCCAAAACCCCTAATTCTACCATAAAAACTCTAGCTTTTAGGTTGATAATTCATGAAATGTAATGGGTAATTGAAAGAAAATGGTTTGGAATCATTTATCAACACTTTGGGGAAGGAAATGTAGCTTGAAAATCGCCTCTAGCCCGTTTGATTTTTGAAAAAATGAAGAAATCGCTTAAGTCCCATTTTGATTCTGTTTTAAGTGTTGGGCGACATTGTTCATCACGTTCGCGAGGATACAATCGCGTTCGCGAAGAGTATAGGTTGCCAAGCCTTCACGTTCGCGAGACCTTGCTCGCGTTCGCGATGGTTACTCCCCCCTGGACTTCGCATTTACGAGACATTGCTCGCGTTCGCGATAAAGGAAAGACCAACCCTCCCCCAAGCCCCAAAGGCTTCGCGTTCGCGTTCGCGAAAGGTAAATCCCCCATCACTTCGCGTTCGCAACCAGGCCTTCGTGTTCACGAAGAGTAAAAATCAGCGATTCCAGTTTCTACTTCGCGTTCGCGAGAGTGCCTTCGCGAACGCGAAGAAGGAAACCAGAAGGCATCAGAATCTACAGAAAACAAAATTTTCCAAAGTCCAAATATCCCGTAGCCTATCTGAAACTCACCCAAACTCTCGGGGCTCCAAACTAAACATGCACACAAGTCTAAGAACATCATACGAACTTGCTCGTGCGATTAAATCGCCAAAACAATACCTAGAACTATGAATTTATCACCAAATCCAATGAAATTTTCAAGAACACTTTAAAATTTGTATTTTCTCAATTGGACGTCCGAATCACGTCAAATAAACTCCGTTTCTCACCAAATTTCACAGATAAGTCATAAATATTATATTGGACCTATACCGTGCTCCGGAATTAAAATACGGGCCCGGTATCAACAAGGCCAAACATCAACCAATTCTTAAAACAACTAAATTTTCAGACTTTTAATTTTCATCAGATATTCATAACTCGAGTTAGGGACCTCCGAATTCGATTCCGGACATACGCCCAGGTCCCATAATTCGATACGGACCCATCGGGACTGTTAAAACATGGATCAGAGCCCATTTACCAAATATTTTGACCGAAGTCAACTCAACTGAAGTTTTAAGGCAACAATTCTTATTTTTATCACTTTTTAACATATAAACCTTCCAGGATAATACCTAGACTGCCCATGCAAATCGATGAGGGTAAAAATGAGATTTGTAAGGCTTAAGAGCACAGTATCGAGTTCAAAAGTATAAGATGACCTTTTTGGTCATCACATTCTCCACATCTAAAACAACCGTTCGTCCTCGAATGAACATAGAAAAGTACCTGAGTTGGTGAAGAGGTGGGGATATCTACTCCGCACATTGGACTCGAACTCCCAAGTAGATGCCTCAACTGTCTGACCTCTCCAATACACTCGAAGTGAAGGGTAACTCTTTTATCTCAATTGGCGAACTTGCCGGGCTAGAATAACCACCGGCTCCTCCTCGTAAGTCAAATCCTTGTCCAACTGGACATAGCTAAAATCTAACACATGGGACGGATCGTTGTGATACTTTCGAAGCATGGACATGTGGAACACTAGTTGAACTGCTGATAAACTAGGTGGCAACGCAAGCTTGTAAGCTATCTCTCCCACTCTCTCCAAAATCTCAAAAGGTCCGATATATCTAGGGCTCAACTTGCCTTTCTTTCCTAACCTCACCACACCTTTCATGGGTGATACTCGAAGCAATACTCTCTCCCCGACCATGAATGCACTATCACGAACCTTGCGGCCGGCATAACTCTTCTGCCTGGACTGAGCTGTGCGAAGTTGATCCTGAATAATCTTGACCTTATCCAAGGCATCCTATACCAAATCTGTACCCAATAATTGAGCCTCCCCTGACTCAAACCATCCGACCGACGATTGACACCATATACCATATAGTGCCTCATAGGGAGCCATCTGAATGCTCGACTGGTAGTTGTTGTTGTAGGCGAACTCTGCAAGGGCAAGAACTGATCCCACGATCCTCCATAGTCTATAACACATGCGTAGAGCATATCCTCTAAGATCTGAATAGTGCGCTCGGACTGTTCGTCCGTCTGAGGATGAAACGCTGTGCTCAACGTAACCCGCGTGCCCAAGTCACATTGTAATGCTCTCCAGAAGTGCGAGGTGAACTGCGTACCTTGATCAGAAATGATAGACACAGGCACACCATGAAGACGGACGTTCTTGCGGATATAAATCTAAGCTAGCCGCTCTGAAGAATATAAAACTGCAACATGAATGAAGTATGCTGACTTAGTCAGCCTGTCCACAATGACCCAAACGACATCGAACTTCCTCTGAGTCCATGGGAGCCCGACAACAAAATCCATAGTGATACACTCCCACTTCCACTCAGGAATCTCTATCTTCTGAAGCAAACCACTAGGTCTCTGATGCTCGTACTTTAATTGCTGACAATTTAGACACCGAGATACATAAGCAACTATATCCTTCTTCATTTTCCTCCACCAATAATGCTGCCGCAAGTCCTGATACATCTTGGCGGTGCTCAGATGAATAGAATATCGGGAACTGTGGGCCTCCTCAAGAATCAACTCACGAAGTCCATCCGCATTAGGTACACAAATACGACCTTGCATCCTCAAAACTCCATCATCTCCAACCGTAACCTGCTTGGTATCACCGTGCCGCACCGTGTCCCTAAGGAAAGGCAAATGAGGGTCGTCATACTGCCAATCTCTGATGCGCTCAAATAAAGAAGACCGAGCAACTGTATAAGCTAGAACACGACTGGGCTCATAAACATCCAACCTCACGGACCGATTGGCCAAAGCCTGGACATCTAGTGCAAGTGGTCTCTCACCGACTGGAATATACGCAAGGCTGACCGTACTTACCGACTTCTGGCTTAAGGCATCAGCCACCACGTTGGCCTTCCCAAGATGATACAAGATGGTGATATCATAATCTTTCAATAGCTCCAACCACCTCCTATGCCTCAAATTTAGCTCCTTATGCTTGAAGAAATACTGCAAGTTCCGATGATCATTGAATACCTCACATGACATGCCGTAAAGATAGTGCCTCCAAATCTTCAGCGCGTGAACAATAGCTGCCAACTCTAGATCATGAACATGGTAATTATTCTTGTGAACCTTCAGCTGCCGTGAAGCATATGCAATAACCTTGCCACCCTGCATCAATACCGCACCCAGACCAATACGAGATGAGTCACAATATACTGCATAAGATCCTGAACCTGAGGGTAACACCAATACCGGTGCTGCAGTCAAAGCTATCTTGAGCTTCTGGAAGCTTGCCTCACACTCGTATGACCACCTGAATGGGGCACTCTTCTGGGTCAACCTGGCCAATGGGGTTGCTATGGATGAAAACCCCTCCACGAATCAACGGTAGTAGCCCGCCAAACCCAAGAAACTACGGATCTCTGTGGCTGATATGGGTCTAGGCCAGTTTTGGACTGCATCAATCTTCTTAGGATCCACCTGAATACCCTCTACTGATACAATGTGACCCAAGAAAGCAACTGAACTCAACCAAAACTTGCATTTTGAGAATTAGCATATAACTGGTTGTCTTTTAGAGTCTGAAGAACGATCCGAAGGTGCTGCTCATGCTCCTCTCGGCTGTGGGAGTAGATCAAGATATCATCAATAAACACAATTACAAAGGAATCCAAGTAGGGATTGAACACCCGGTTCATCAAATCCATGAATGTTGTTGGGGCATTTGTCAGCCCAAATGACATTACTAGAAATTCATAATGCCCATACCGAGTCCAAAAAGCTGTCTTAGGGATATCTGATGCCCTAATCCTCAACTGATGGTAGCCAGATCTCAAATCAATCTTCGAAAACACCTGGGCACCCTGAAGCTGATCATATAAATTATCAATCCTCGGCAATGGGTACTTGTTCTTGATGGTGACTTTGTTTAACTGACGATAATCTATACACATCCTCATCTATCCATGTTTCTTCTTCACAAACAACATAGATGCACCCCAGGGCAAGACACTCGGTCTAATGAAGCCCTTGTCAAGCAAATCTTGCAACTGTTCCTTCAATACTTTCAACTCTGGTAGGGCCATACGGTATGGCGGAATGGAAATGGGCTGAGTGCCCGGAGCCAAATTAATACAAAAATCAATATCCTAGTCGGGTGGCATCCCCGGTAGATCTGCAGGAAACACCTCTAGAAACTCACGAACAACCGGCACTGAATCCATGGAAGGAACCTCCGTACTAGAATCGCGGACATAAGCCAAATAAGCTAAACACCCCTTCTTGACCATATGATGAGCCTTCACATAAGAGATAACCCTGCTGGTAGAATGACCGGGAGTCCCTCTCTACTCTAATCGAGGCAACCACGGCAAGGCTAAGGTCACCGTCTTAGCGTGACAATCTAATATGACATGATAAGGTGATAACCAATCCATACCCAGAATGATGTCACAATCAACCATATAGAGAAGTAGAAGACCTACATGAGTCTCAAGACTCCCAATGATGACTACACATGAACGATAAACACGATCTACAACAATAGCATCTCCCACAGGTGTGGACACATACACAGGAGCACTCAAAGAATTACGAGGCACAACCAAATATGAAGCAAACTAGGATGACACGTAGGAGTAAGTAGATCCCGGATCAAATAGAGCTGAAGCATCTCTACTGCAAAACTGAAATAGTACCTGTAATAACAACGTCAGATGACTCAGCCTCAGGCCTGGCTGGGAAAGCATAACACTGGGGCTGGGCCACACCACTCTGAACTACGTCCCTGGGATAACCTCTAGCTGGCTGGTCTCCACCTCTAGCGGCGTGACCTCCACCTCTAACAGTATGGCCTCTACCTCTGGCTGCCTGACCCGTGCCTCTGGCTGGCTGAGCAAGTGGTGCAGCACATGGTACCGAAACCATGGCACGAGAACTCTGGTACTGTGAGATGCCCGTTGCCCGAGTGCAAAATCTAGCAATGTGCCTCGGATCACCACAAGTATAACATGACCTCGGCTACTGTGACTGCTAACCTTGAAAATGACCCTGTCGACCCTAATAATCACCCTGATAACTCTGGAGTGGAGGTGCACTAATAGGAGCTGGTGGTGCACTATAGGCTAGCAGGTCGGAATAAGGCATATGAGGACCACGACCACCTGAGGAACCGTGGGATGCCTGGAGTGCTGAATGAAACTGCCTGGGAGGATGGCCTCTGCCATAAGTACCCCGGCCTTCAGATGAGGCTTCACTGAATCCACCGGAGTGAAGATGTCTCTTGTCAAACCCCTGACCTCCCTGAGCAAGAACCATCTCAACTCGTCTGGCGACATTAGTAGCCACTTGAAAAGGAATCTCACTCCCAGTCTCCTTAGCCATCTGTAATCTGATAGGCTGAGCATGTCCATCAATAAATCTTCTCACCCTCTCTATCTCAGTGGGAAGCAGAAGAATAGCATGACGGGCCAAATCCACAAAACGGGTCTCATATTGAGTAACATTCATACTGCCCTGCTGGAGATGCTCGAACTGATGACGACGCTACTCTCTCAATGTGATAGGCAGAAACTACTCTAGGAAGAGATGAGAGAACTGGTACCAAGTAAGAGCAGGCAACCCAGCTGGTCTGGTCAAAAAATAATCTCTCCACCATTTCTTAGTTAAACCAGTCATCTAAAATGCAGCAAAATCGACCCCATTGGTCTCCACTATACTTATGTTACGTAGAACCTCGTGACAGCTATCGAGATACTCCTGGGGATCCTCGAAAGAAGCACCACTGAAGTGAACTGGGAAGATCTTGGTAAACCTTTCCAATCTCCACAAAGCCTTAGAAGACATAGATAACCCATCACCGGTCTGTGGCGCAACAACTGGCTGAACTACTCCGAGTGGATGAGCTGCTGGAGCCTTACACTGGGGAGCTATCTGCTCCAGAGCCGGAGTAGTGGGAGTCTGGTCCCTCCTCCAGCCTGAGAGACGGCTGGTGCCATGGGAAATGCGCCAGTCTGGGCCACACTCTCCATAAGGCCCACCAAACGAACCAAATTGTCCTGAAGTACTAGGGTGGCAATGAACCCCTCCGGAACCTGAGCTGGTCCGGCAAGAACAGTCTGGGCTGGAACCTCCTTGCCCAACTCTACCTGAGGCTCCATTGCTGGTACTGCTGCATGAGCTCTGGGCTGAGCCCTGCCCCTGGCACGGCCTCGGCCTCGACCTCTGTCCCTCGTAGGAGCTGCCACCAGGGGCTCTGGTTGCTGCTCAACTGAGGAAGCGGTACGTGTTCTCGCCATCTGCGAGAGAATAAGAGTAGGAGAGTTCAATCAGTATCGAGAAAACAAAATCGCACGACAGAGAAAAACAGAAGTGAAATTTGTTCCTAAACTTTATAGCCTCTGAGGTTCCTAACTCCCTCAAGTCAAGGTTAACCATGATACTTACGTTGCTCCAAAGGCCACTCAATACGCAATCACAGCTTTTCCTTTAGAATCCACCTCCAAACCACTCCTATCTATTAAAAAATGACTCAATAATGTCAATTATTACCAAAGGAATTATTTACATTGCATAAATTTAAATTTCCCAAACTTTCCTCCAAAAAGTCACAAATCGACCCCGGGCCCGCTTGATCAAAACCCGAGGTTCGGACCAAAATCCATTTGCCCATTCACCTCGGAGCCCGGATATATAATTGATTTTGAAATCCGAGCTCAATTTGAGGTCTAAATACCCAAATTTCTAAAATCCCTAGTTTTTACCCAAACCCTTAATTCTACCGTGAAAACTCTAGATTTTAGGTTGATAATTCATGAAATGTAATGGGTAATTGAAAAAAAATGGTTTAGAATCACTTACCAACACTTTGGGGAAGAAAATATAGCTTGAAAATCGCCTCTAGCCTGTTTGGTTTTTGAAAAAAATAAAGAAATAGCTTAAGTCCCGTTTTGATTCTGTTTTAAGTGCTGGGCGACAGTGTTCATCGCGTTCGCGAGGACACTATCGCGTTCGCGAAGAGTACAGGTTGCCAAGCCTTCACGTTCACGAGACCTTGCTCGCGTTCACGATGGTTACTCCCCCATGGCCTTCGTGTTCGCGAAACATTGCTCGCGTTCCCGATGAAGGAAAGACCAACCCTCCTTGAGGTCCCAAATACTTCACGTTCGCGAAGGGTAAATACCCCATCACTCCGCGTTCGTGACCAGGCCTTCGCATTCGCGAAGTGTAAAAATCAGCCATTCCAGTTTCTACTTCGCGTTCGCGAGAGTGCCTTCGCGAACGCGAAGAAGGAAACCAGAAGGCATCAGAATCTGCATAAAACCAGATTTTCCAAAGTCCAAACATCCCGTAGCCTATCCGAAACTCACCCGAGCCCTCGGGGCTCCAAACCAAACATACACACAAGTCTAAAAACATCATACGAACTTGCTCACGCGATCAAATCGCTAAAATAACACCTGGAACTACGAATGTAGCTCCAAATCCAATGAAATTTTCTAAAACACTTTAAAATTTCTATTTTCTCAACTGGACGACCGAATCACGTCAAATTAACTCCGTTTCTCACCAAATTTCACAGATAAGTCATAAATATTATATTGGACCAATACCGGACTCCGAAACTAAAATACGCACCCAGTATCAACATGGCCAAATATCAACCAATTCTTAAAACAACTAAATTTTCAGACTTTTAATTTTCATCAAAAATTCATAACTCGAGGTAGGGACTTCCGCATTCGATTTCGGGCATACGCCCAGGTTCTATAATTCGATACGGACCCACCGAGACAGTCAAAATACGGATCCAGACCCATTTACCGAAAATATTGACTGAAGTCAACTCAACTGAAGTTTTAAGGCAAAAATTCTTATGTTTATTAGTTTTTAACATATAAACCTTCCGGGCCAATACCCGGACTGCTTACGCAAATCGAGGGGGTAAAAATGAGATTTTTAAGGTTTAAGAGCATAGTATCGAGTTCAAAAGTATAAGATGATCTTTTGGGTCATCACAGTGCATTACAGGAGTATAAAGTTTTTAAATAAAATTACATAAGTATCACTTTAAAATATGTTTGAGTCATATAAAAAAAGTTAATAAAAATATAAAATTATGAAAATGATGATTGTAATCATATTTAACTAACTCAACAAAAAATATTCTGACCCTTAGAAGTCTTCAAAAGCTTATAATTTAGTTATGTCTAAAATAATTTATTAATTATAATTATAATTTTATCTGACTTAAAAAAGCACTTACATCAAATGAAAAAGTCAATCAACTTTTTGTATTATTTTTTTCTCTTATAATTATGTAGATATAGACAAATGGATTATACTCGTCTACCAAAAAAAAGTGGTGACATAAATCATTAAATCACATTCCATCTAAATTATGGTAAAATCCCGTTAGTTGAATTTAAGGTTATGGATATTAAACAAAATCTTAAATCTTAATTTAAATTTTTAACTTACATTTATTTGTTGAAAGAATAATTTAGTTTCTTAAAGGTGTAAAAGTGAATAAACGACCAACTTCATTTATGTGGCAATTGATAACTTAATATAAAGTACTCCATAAAATTTTAGCTTGTTAGGTACCTTAAAAACTTGTTTGAATGGTTTTTACCTATTTTATTATATCGTATTGTTACTTTAAATACAATATATGTTTTGATTGTTTCGTAAATTTTATTGTATCGTTAAATCCGTAGTTACGTAACGACGAAAAAGTCACTTTATGTGTCACGACCCAAAATCCACTATAGGTCGAAATGGTGCCTAACGCCGCCGTTAGGCAAGCCAACAGTGATTGATCAATTTAATTACTCATTTTATTACTTTCCTAATCACATATTTTAGTAAGAAAGGAAATTTACACTTTTAAATCAATGAGAATATACAAAATTATAGTTTATAAGAGAAATGAAATGCGATGATAATATATAGAACCGTGAGCATCAACTAGTATACCCCAAAACCCGGTGTCACAAGTATATGAGCATGTACTAAGGAGTACAATAATAATACAAAATCTGTCTAGAATGTAAATGAGACAGGATAAGATAAATGGTACGATGGAGACTCTGTGGACTGCAATACGTAGCATGGAATACAGCTCACATAAAGTCTCCTCAACAGCTGCGCCTACGCGGCAAAATGATCACCAAATGAACCTGTCAGATCCTGCACATTTAGTGCAGAAGTGCATCATGAGTACGTAAATCAACGCTTATCCAGTAAGTATCTAGCCTAACCCGGAGAAGTAGTGATGAGGGGTCGACATCGATACTTACTAGTGGTCCAATAAATCAACATGGTAAATCATAAATAGCAAGGTGGGTTGCTCTGATGGTAAGCACCCTCCACTTCCAACCAAGAGGTTGTGAGTTCGAGTCACCCCAAGAGCAAGGTGGGGAGTTCTTGGAGGGAAGGATGCCGAGGGTCATTTGGAAACAGTCTCTCTACTCCAGGGTAGGGGTAAGGTCTGCGTACACACTACCCTCCCCAGACCCCACTAGTGGGATTATACTGGGTTGTTGTTATTGTTTGTTGTTGGTAAATCATAAATAGATAAGAAGAAAAATAATAGTAGTGAGGTAAAACTGTAACTAACACAATCTTCCAAAATTTCTTTTAACGATATCAATTTCTCAATCTCGTATTCTATCTCAACAGCTCAAAAATATCAAGTGCCAATATCAAACGGATAAGGAAGTACCATATAAGATGCAAGGCATTGGTGGAAGGAAAAACCTGTGAATATTCCGACTGTTAGCGATATAACGCACGATTATGTCGAGGTCGTACGGCCAGATTCAGAAAGAATGTGATACTGCTGAGGCGATCGACCTGATCCTATCATAACGTGTACACTACCTAGGGTTGAGCGGCATGAACCATAGATGAATATTTTATACTAACAAGGCGAACGACCCGCTCTGATGAGAGAGTGGTACATAATCCTGCCAAGGCGTTCGGCCCGCTCCACAAGAAAGGAAAGGAATTATCAAATTACGTGGCGCGAGCTTACGATACAGTATATGAACTATAACCTTTGCAGTTTCTCAAATAACTTGCCAACCACTCAAGGTAATAAGGCTCGACCTAATATATATGTGTATATTTCTAAATCAAGTTCAATTATAATTTCAATTAATTAAGCTAGAAGAATAAGTTCAAATATTTCAGATATTACATGGTAAAGTCCTAATTCTATACGGACATAAACATGCTTTAGCTACGTACGGACTCTCGTCACCTCGTACGTACGTAGTACCCACAACTAACAGCACATAACAATTACATCACCTAGGGGGTATCTTCCCTCTCACAAAATTAGACAGGAGATTTACCTCGCTCCGAAGTTCCATAACCGACTCCAATGCCTCTCAAATTCTTCAATTGAAGCCAAACGACCCGAAACTAGTCAAACAATGTGCAAATCAATCAAAATATACTCCAATACTTATAATTAATCATTTTATAAAAATTCCCAACTCCGCTCGAAAAGTCAATAAAGTCAACCCTCAGGCCTACGTTCCCCAATTTCAAACATTTTTGAAGATAAACTTTACCCATAATGCCATAAACTCAAATATATAATTTATCCTAAATTCCATGTCCAATTTCGTGGTGAAAATCCAAAAAGACCAAATTCTAGGTTTTCCACCAAAATTCCACAATTTCTACTAATATCCATGTTTAAATTCATATATAAACCATGTATTTAACTCAAAATATGTAGAAATCTTTTACCCCAAGATTGATGATGAAATGGCTCCTCTAAATCGCCCCAAAAATTGCCCAAGCAAGAGAGGAATGTGTGAAATGACCAAAAATCCCGATAGAGCAACATATATTCTACCCATGCGTCTTTGCACCTGCGGGCACCCCAGCCGCACCTGCGGCTCCGCTTCTGCGGAAAAATGTCCACTCCTGCGGAAGTCACTTAGGCCACGAGTAGCCGCACCTGTGACCCAAAGCTTACACCTGCGAGGGCGCTTCTGCGACCCTGCCCTCGCTTCTGTGCTTTCGCGCCTGCGGAATCCCATCTACTACTGCGAAGTCGCCACGCCTCTCCAACTCCGCATCTGCGAAACCTCGTCACATCTGGAATCTCGCAGATGCGGAATTCCTCCTCGCACCTACGACCACAACCCAGCTCACCCAAAATAGCTTCTGTGACCCCTTGGCCGCTTTTGTAGTCTCGCACTTGCGGCCATTAACCTTGCAGGTGCGATCACACCAGAAGCCTTAAGCTTCAGCAATTCCTTAAGTCCAAAACTCAACCCGATTCCAATACGATTCGCACTCGAGATCCCCGGGAACCCATCCAACCATACCAACGCATCCTAAAATACGATATGGACTTAGTCGAAGCCTCAAATCACGTCAAACAATATCAAAATTATTAATCAACGGCCAAAACCTTTCTTACAACTTTCCAACCTTCAAACCTCGCCGAATGCGTTCGTATTACACTTAAACATCCCGGAATGATGCCAAACTTTACGTGCAGTCTCAAATCATGATACGAAACCTATTCCAAGGCTCGTAACCTGAAACGGACATCGATAGCACCCAAGTCCACCTTAAATCAAACTTAAGAAATTCTTAAACCTTCAAAATGCCAACTTTTCATAAAAGACGATGAAATGCTCCCGGATCACCCGATTCTCAAGCCGAACATATGCATAAGTCGGAAATCATCATACAAACCTATTAGAACTTTTAAGTTCCGATTCCGAGGTCGTTTACTCAAAAGTCAAACCTTAGTCAATTCTTCCAACTTAAAACTTAAGAAATTAGAATTTGCTTTCCAAATCAACTCCGAATTTTCTGAAATTCGATTCCGACCACACGTACAAGTCATATTACCTGAAGTGAAGCTACTCGAGGACTCAAACTGCTGAATGACGTGCTAGAGATCAAAATGACCAGTTGGGTCGTTACATTCTCCCCCACTTAAACATATGTTCGTCTTCGAACGTGTTAAGAACTGCTCCAGAGTTGCCCCAAAGTCACTGTTCAACACCTGGTGCACCTGCCCATGCCACCACAACCTAGTTGAGCACATTAGCTCGAGCCAGACTAAAGATCCTCCCTTTTATTTAGTCAATAAGCTTTAAAACGAAATTCCAACCTCCGAATTTCTCTACAAGACCTGATTCTAACATATGAGCACCGTATAAATCCTTACACAGTGCATCCAACATGACCATGCTCCTCCGCCGAAATCACACCATCCACCACATAAGTCACTTGTCAATAATAACATCTTCTGACAATAATAACTACAATTCCACAAATTTGATGCCTACAATACGCCTCATAACACATGCAAGCCCTATTCCAACTCTCGCAATACTGCCACGATGAAAGAGATATGTAGAAACTCATAACCCCCTAACCAAATCAATAAATCATGGAGTCTCTCCTCCTGAAAAGAACCATTTCCTCATTTTGAATTGAATAACGATATTTTCTCTCTAATATACCCTACATAACTCTGATCGCACTGATCCCAGGTCCAATAACCTCGTCTCACCCAGTACAAGCTGCTCAGGCAAAAATCCATCTCAAACAGTGCCAAAAACTCCATATGACGCCATCAATGCGCCAACAAGCTACAAACTCGAATGTGATACATAAGAAAAAACGAACTCTAGAAAAGAACTACCCAGCCCGCATAACGAATAAAATGATCGAACAGATGCTATGAAGCCTTCTCAGAGAACAAAATACACAGAAGTAGATATAGGAAACTGTACTCAACATCTCACCGTTGCGGCATGCCCGATCCATACATGATACCGTTGCGGCGTGCAACCCAATCCAAACAACATACCGGTGGCGGTGTGCCACCCGATCCACACATAACAATAAATAAGAAAATACCCATCAAGCCATAATGCTTATACCTACGAAATACCCGAATATCGACCACAAGCATGCCAAGTGCAAAATTACAACCCTAGGGAGATGGATAGAGCCATACGTTATAATACTCAAGCACGACTAAGGTGGAATAAATGACCTGCTTCTCGAGAGCCATCCTGCTCACATAATACCACAAGCTACACTGGATCACAACACATGTGCGAATAATCAAGCCGCCTCACAACCCACCTGGCACAATAGAGTGTTACATGGAATAGCTGACGAAGGAAATAAAATCCAACGCCCGAAGACTCCTCCCTAAGCATGTTATGACGAATGAACACATACGATATGATGTAGATCTACTAGCAGACCTCAAGACGATTCTGCTTATCCAATACTGGGATAATAACATTTCAAAGATACACAATTACCTTATTTATGACACACACAAATAGCCGTCCAATCCGGAACAAACTCCCACAGTCCACAACCAAAAGAATAGAGCGCCTTTCAGGAATAAATTCTCACATTAGCGACAGTACTTGAATCTCCATACTTGGTTTCAATCCTTAACAATCTGGTGACTAACATGTCACACTTATACAAATTTCCCCATGGGATACGCTCCCACAAACTTCCGCACCAGGTAGCAAAGTCTGCACCTCCACACCACCAACCGTACTAATTCTGTAAAGCCAACCAGGAGTCTGCAAATCAATACACGTTGCCTCCCACCCCGGAGACCCTTATCAGGCGACACTAAGATAGTTCTAGCTTCCTTTAAACATCTGAAAATGTTCCCGCTCATCCGAGCTAGTGACATGCTTTTCAACACTGAACCATAACCTTGATCCTCAATTTCCAATTCCCATGCCACTCACTGTACCTATCATGCCGCTACGCGAGAGTACAAGAATTTCATCATAACTCCCGAACCACCAATAAGATAAACACTTCATCATCTAGACACATTTCAGAGGAATGATGGCAACATGCAACCGAATTCTCATAACCACAGAAAATACAAACCTCAAGTTGTGATCTAAACCGGCGTAGCTCTTCCGTTATCCATCTACACATAACAAGGCCATTATAATCAAATACCTCTAAATCAATCAAATTACGGTGGATGTTAAGCCTGCACGTATATCCACGAATCACCTGTATAGCTTACATACCAAAGGAACTGATCATTGCCATAATCATGCTGATTGAAACTATTACTAACCGAACCAACTTCTTCCAATTTACTCTTGACTTGTCTTAGAAATAATAGCTCCATTCAAAACATAACAAACTCGATTAGCACTCATCCAGAGTGACCCGAATCACGAGACTATATCGTCCCAATACTCATGAACCATTTCATACCCTCTTTATGCGTACAATAGCATCTCCAACTGGTATACCCATTCTGACAGACCTTCCACGAATCCGAAGCTATTTCTCCCATTCATCCAATACTACTCCGCAGACCTGATGATAACATAGAAAATTCCCCAAGTATTCTTCACACTCTACTGCAAAATCCCGGTCTTCAGCCACACAATGAACCCAAAATTCTTAGACATCACGCCTACATCCTTGAACCCATTAAAACCACTATTGAGAGTCACCCACTCTAACTTGGTCCCGAATATAATCAAACTCCAATGCTCTGTTAGCACATGAACACCCTATCAAAGAAGCAACCGACTGAATTTTTTTCCTTGTACATCACATCCACAAGAAGCATAAACTCTGAGTCTCCCCAAAGACCTGAACATGATTCGATAAGGTCAAATATATTACACATTCATCAAGTTCTTTGCCTGAATTACCCATGATGTTTCCTTTTCTTAGTCGTAAGTAATCCACCAATGCACCGATAACCAAAAACCGCTCAAGTGGACAACCACATAATAAAGTCATAGGTGGTGGGCTCCCCCACTTAGTTTTAAGCTACCATCACATAATGTATAGCCCACAACGAGCCCACAACTATTCCTTCTTCTCAATTACCATGATCTTGCACCATCAACCCTCTAAATTTCTTATAGTCTCTTGTTAAACATTTCTTGAACATTCCGAATTATCAGCCTCAATAGTGTACTAGACCTCTTGCCGGGTAGTAAGTAGAATTCTTCGTAGAAGCTTCACCAAACTCATGCATTTGCTGACCTGCTCACAAAAGATAGCCCACATGTGGAAATTTCCATACCGACATCTTCCAGTGACGCTGCACTGGTTACAACTACCACAAAATTAGAAAACCCTCCGAAGCCCACACTCGTCCACCAGCTGTAACAGTCGGTTAATTCCTAAGAGTCATCAACTAAAAGTTTGACAATACATTCCTAACTCAAAGTCATGTTGCATCCGAAACAATAATCAAGTTTTCACACCCCTCTTCATTTCAAGCAAACTCCTCTTCGCCATACTCAATCATCCTCAGTGCAGTAGCCTCTATCTTAAATAAAAATCTGCGGGCCTAGCCACTTCCCACTATGGTTCCCCAAATCGCTCTTAAGGCATGTGGCTATCCTACCACAGAATCTATATGCTACTATGTCACTCTCACTCCGGTTAAACTATCTCCTTTAAGCAACTTATCGGCCTCTGCTTTTCATACTTGAGCTGCTATTAATTAAACCACCGCAAGACACCTCCCACCATGTCCTTCCTCATACTTCGCTGCGCAAATGTTGCCTCAAATCAAATCCATACCTGTAGCACATAAACTAATAAATTGCTACCAATTCTAAACCTCCTAGAAGATCATCTTTCTCGAGCCATCAACATTAGAAACACCAATTCGATTCTGAAATCGCTACACTCAGCTATCTCTGACAACCGCTTCTCAGGGACCATTTCACAACACCCTACCCTGAAGGCAAGTCGAAGAAGACCATAACACCGACGAACCTTAATGTGTTCAAACAAAGACCATGACACCACATCACAAATGAGGATTCCACCGCGACCAAAATATCATGTCTTGTTACTCTATAAACCAAGGCCTGAACATCCATAGACTGATTGTCTTCCCCTCACGAGAATTAAATGCCGAACCCCTACACCATGCACTGAGAGATCCTCCTTTTGAGACATTTACTGGCTCGACACATAGACAAGCACCCTATGATTACACCAACACTGTGTGGTAACCATGCATGAATATCATAGCAATCTGTGCATAGTCTCAAAACGATAGGAAATACCGATACTGAGCTGAAACGACAGAACATCCTTTCGTAAGGCAATGATAATAGCCTACCCGAACACACAGGGAAAAACATCTTGCACCACGTCTGCACTACCACTACAACTCCTCGATGCCCAATTGATAATAAACGCTTTACATCGCATAAGATTGAGTAGGAAGGAAAGAAAGGTACAAACCTCAAGGGAATCAAATCGCACGATGAGGAATCAAGGAGGGAAGTGCTCCTAACAGCCATGTAGAGTCTCAAATATAAGCACAAATGTATATGTACCGATCCGCAAGACTCTACTAGACTTGCTCATGACTCGTGAGACCCAAGTGAACCTAACATTTGTCGCGCCCTATTTTCTCGCGAAAGCGGGTTTCGACGAGTGAAAAGTTTTTTAAATGACGTATTAAAATAGAAGAGTCACCACCTAACGATTTTAAGGTGGGTTAGGGCACCTATTTGCGGATAACTCTATTTGACTAGTCAACGCCGCCAAAGGTCGGGTAAGAGCTCAAATTACCTCGGAGAGAAGGTGTTAGGCTCTCTTCGAGGTCCACAACTGTGGGTCCCGATCGAACTTTAAACTTTGTGGATTATGTAATTAGGCTAGGTGATAAAATAAATAAAGAGAGATTAGAAGTTGAAGAGTCTTATTAAAACATATGAGAATCGGTACAAATCTTAGTATGACTACAAGGATACAACTACATTGGTCTATATTAAACGACTAAGTGTGGATATCAAGTATATAAAGAAGGGGGGGGGGTCCTGAGTTTTTTTATCCTAAAGGATCACCTCGTGCAACATAAATAATACTTCGCAACTTCTTTTAGGTAGGAGTTGCTCATATTATTCAGCGAGCACAAACTATCATCTCCTACTACCCAATTACTATGTTGAAGTTGTTTACCTAAAAGTGTTCTAAATCAATTCTAGGTTGTACTCTATGCGTGCACTACCCGTTCCATACCTGTGGTCTAGGAGGCTTTGGACCTCTATTTGGGTGGTTCTAGACTTTACTTACGATACTCAAAATGATAAAAACTACGCGACATTCAAAACAGGTAGCACTGAACATAATAGCAACGAAAGGCTCAAGTTAGCCTCCACACAAAAGCACGCGATCAGTCACATATTTTTAGATTAGGCAGTATACTTTGTTAATCGTCAAGTCCTATAGGCAGGATTTCTATATGATTATGATTAATAGTATTATATAATCAGCGTATAGGCAAGTTAAAATGTCGCAAGTCCTATAGGCATGATGTCTATGTGTCAGTGAGGCAATAAAGCGATACGAGTGACCAGATTACTAATGCTAATTTTATAAGCGTGCACCTTAGCAGACGTTAATGTCCTATAAGCATGGTTCCTAGTAGTTGCGTGATTAGGCAATGACACATCTTTGAGAGTCTAGTATTAACAACGTTGATCTAATAAATAGTTTCTATGCGCAATAACATCTTATAGGAAGGATTTCTACCAATTGACAATTAAGTTTATTTTATAACACTTTATTCCTATAGACATGTCATCTAGGCGGGGCAGTGTAATAAAAACAATGGAAATAGTCAATTAATGATCAGAACTCTAATAGTCATAGTATCCAGATGGGCAGTGTACTAAAGTAATAGAAGCAATTTTACCAATTGGTTATTTGAAATCCTATAAACATGGTATCTAGATTAGTAAGGCATGTGCTATTACATCCTATAGACAAGTTGTCTAAGTGTGCACAGTAGTAGACATGGAAACATGTATAGCAAATACTTGAACTAACATGTTTTGACAAGTTAAATGAAGTGTGTGCGTGACTCCTATAGGCAGGCTTTCTACACATGAAACTAAAGGCACGTAAGGCAAATAGCAAATAGACCACATAGATCCTATAGGCATGTTTTCTACCCCATTCATGTGAGAAATAAAGTACCCTATCCCCCTTTTCACTAATTTCCCCATCAGTCATTTTTACAAATTATTACAGACCAAATTAATGAATACAAGTGCAAACATTACATACTGAAAGACTACATGCCTAACAAACATATCCGACCCAAAAGATAAATAACCTAGTATTGCCCAGGCCTTCAGCAAGCTCACTTTTCACACGAATAGTAGACCCAGATCCAAGCACACCTCAAACAGGAGAGTGTATCAATTACACAACTCGGGTCCACACACAAGCTCATACCAGGCTTAGATGGAGGAACCATACATGGAAACCAATTGACGACTCTGAAGTCTATAATACTTCATAGGGTCACGATTACATAAACATATAGGAACTTGATTTTTGTAGAAGCTAAGGGAACAAGATTGATCAAACAAGATGGCTTGAACATGCCAAGTAAGTGGACCAGCGAGAACCAGCTTTAACATAGCAAGTTGACATAG
>AWOL01S0093236.1:0-36518 GCA_000715115.1 Nicotiana otophora | reverse complement strand
ATCTTGGCGGCGCCCGGATGAATAGAATATCGGGAACTGTGGGCCTCCTCAAGAATCAACTCATAAAGTTCATCCACATTGGGCACACAAACATGACCCTACATCCTCAAGAATCCGTCATCTCCAACAGTAACCTGCTTGGAACCACCGTGTCGCACTATGTCTCTAAGGACTAACAAATGAGGGTCATCATATTGTCGATCTCTGATAATCTCAAACAAGGAAGACCGAGTGACTGTACAAAATAGAATACGGTTAGGCTATGAAATATCCAACCTCGCAAACTAGTTGGCCAAAGTCTGAACATCTTATGCAAGCGGCCTCTCACCGACTGGAATGACCGCAAGGTTGTCCATACTCACTGCCTTTCTACTCAAGGCGTCAGCCACCACATTGGCCTTCCCGGGGTGGTACAAAATAGTGATATCATAATCTTTCAATCGCTCCAACCACCTCATCTGCCTCAAATTGAGATCTTTTTTCTTGAACAAATACTGAAGGTTCCGATGATCTGAAGACCTCACACGACACGCCATAAAGATAGTACCACCAAATCTTCAGCACATGAATAATGGTTGCCAACTCTAAGTCATGGACACGGTAATTCTTCTCATGAACCTTCAACTGCCACGACGCATACACAATCACCCTTCCCTCCTGCATCAATACCGTACTGAGCCCAATACGAGATGCATCACAATATACTATATAAGATCCTGAACCAATGGGCAACACCAACATCGGCGTTGTAGTCAAAGCAGTCTTGAGCTTCTGAAATCTCGCCTCACACTCGTCTGACCATCTGAACAGGGCACCCTTCTGGGTCAACCTGGTCAACAGAGCTGCTATAGATGAGAACCCCTCCACCAATCGACGGTAATAGCCCGCCAAACCCAAGAAACTCCTAATCTCTGTAGCTAAAGTGGGTCTAGGACAGTTCTGAACTGCCTCAATCTTCTTAGGATCTACCTGAATGCCCTATGCTGATACAACATGCCCCAAGAAAGCTACTAAATCCAACCAAAACTCGCACTTTGAAAATTTAGCATACAACTGGCTGGCTATTAGAGTCTGAAGTACAATCCTGATATGCTGCTCATGCTCCTCTCGACTGCGAGAGTAGATCAAGATATCATCAATAAACACGATCAAAAAGGAGTCCAAATAAGGCTTGAGCACTCGGTTCATCAAATCCATGAATGTTGCTGGGGCATTTGTCAACCCAAAGGACATCACCAGAAACTCATAATGCCCATAACGAGTCTGAAAAGTTGTCTTAAGGACATCGGATGCCCTAATCCTCAACTGATGGTAGCCAGATCTCAGATCAATCTTTGAAAACACCTTGGCACCCTGAAGCTGATCAAATAAATCATCAATCCTCGGTAATGGATACTTGTTTTTGATGGTGACTTTGTTTAACTGCCGATAATCTATACATATCTTCATCGATCCATCTTTTTTCTTCACAAACAACACAGGTGCACCTCAGGGAGAGACACTAGGTCTAATGAAGCCCTTATCAAGCAAATCTTGCAACTGTTCCTTCAATTCTTTCAAATCTGGCGGGGCCAAGCGGTATGGCAGAATAGAGATGGGCTGAGTGCCCGGAGCCAAGTCAATACAGAAATCAATATCCCTGTCGGGCGGCATCCCCGGTAGATCTGCACGAAACACCTCTGGAAACTCAAGAACAACTGGCACTGAATCCATGGAAGGAATCGTCGCACTAGAATCGCGGACATAAGCCAAGTAAGCTAGACACCCCTTCTCGACCATACACCGAGCCTTCATATAAGAGATAACCCTGCTGATAGAATGGACAGGAGTCCCTCCCCACTCTAATCAAGGCACCCCCGGCAAGGCTAAGGTCACCGTTTTAGCGTGACAGTCCAATATAGCATGATAGGGTGACAACCAATCCGTACCCAAAATGACATCGAAATCAACCATATCGAGAAGTAGAAGGTCTACACTATTCATAAGTCTCCCAATGGTGACCACACACAAACGATAAACATGATCTACAACAATAGCATCTCCCACAGGTGTGGACACATACATAGGAGCACTCAAAGAATCACGAGGCACAACCAAATATGAAGCAAATTAGGATGACACGTAGGAATAAGTAGAACCCAGATCAAATAGAACTGAATAATCTCTACTGCAAATTGAAACAGTACATGTGATAACAGCGTTAGATGACTCAGCCTCAGGCCTGGCTGGAAAAGCATAACACCGGTGTTGGGCCCCATCACCCTGAACTACGTCCCTGGGACCGCCTCTAGCTGGCTGGCCTCTGCCTCTAACGGCATGACCTCTACCTATAACAGTCTGGCCTCTACCTCTAGCTGCCTGACCCCTGCCTCTGGCTGGCTGCGCAAGTGGTGCATCAACTGGTGCCGAAACCATGGCATGAGAACCCTGATGTTGTGAGTTGCCCAATGCCCGAGGGCAAATTAAAATCTAGCAATGTGCCTCGAATCACCACAAGTATAACAGGACCTCGGCTGCTATGACTGTTGACCCTGAAAGCTTTGGAGCAGAGGTGCACTAATAGGAGCTGGTGGTGCACTGTAGGCTAGTTGATCGGAATGAGGCATATGAGGGCCACGACCACCTGAGGCACCGTGGGATGCCTGGAGTGCTTAATAAAATGGCCTAGGAGGATGACCTCTACCAAAAGTACCCCTGCCTCCAGATGAGGAACCGTTGAACCCTCCGGAATGACGAGGTCTCTTGTCAGACCCCTGACCTCCCTGAGCAAGAACTATCTCGACTCGCCTGACGACATTGACAGCCGCCTGAAAAGAAATCTCACTCCCAGTCTTAGCCATCTGCAATCTGATAGGCTGAGCATATTCGTCAATAAACCTCCTCACCCTCTCTCTCTCGGTAGGAAGCAGAAGAAGAGCACAACGAACCAAATCCACAAAACGAGTCTCATACTGAGTAACAGTCATACTGCCCTGCTGGAGACGCTCGAACTGACGGCGATGCTCCTCTCTCAATGTGATGGGTAGGAACTTCTCTCGGAAGAGCTGAGAAAACTGGTCCCAAGTAAGAGCAGGTGACCCAGCTGGTCTGGTCAACACATAATCTCTCCACTATTTCTTGGCGGAACCAGCCATCTAAAATACAGCAAAGTCAACCCCATTGGTCTCCACTATACCCATGTTCTGTAGCACCTCATGACAGTTGTCAAGATACTCCTGGGATCCTCTGAAAGAGCATCGCTGAAGTGCACTGTGAAGAGCTTGGTAAACCTGTCCAATCTCCATAAAGCCTCAGAAGACATAACTGACACATCATCGGCTTGTACCGCAACAACCGGCTGAACTACTCCGACTGGATGAGCTGCCGGAGTCTAGTACTGGGGAGCCATCTGCTCTAGATTATGAGTATCAGGAGTCTGGGCTCCTCATCCAGCCTGAGAGATGGCTGGTGCCATGGGGAATGCGCCAGTCTGGGCCACACTCTCCATAAGGCCCACCAAACGGACCAAAGCATCCTGAAGCACTGGGGTGGAAATGAACCCCTCCAGAACCTGAGCCGGTCCGACAGGCACAACCTAGGCTAGAACCTCCTTATCAAATGCTACCTGAGGCTCTACCGCTGGTACCGCTGCTCGGGCTCTAGACTGAGCTCTGCCTCAGCCTATGGCATGGCCTCGACCTCTGCCCCTCGTAGGAGCTGCCACTGGAGGCTCTGGTTGCTGCCCAACTGAAGATGCGGTATGTGTCCTCGCCATCTGCGAAAGGACAAGAATAGAAGAGTTCAATCAGCAATGATAATAAAATCGCACGATAGAGAAGAATAGAAGTGAAATTTGTTTCTAAACTCCAAAGCCTCTGGGAGATAAGTACAGACGTCTCCGTACCCGATCCTCCAGACTCTACTAAGCCAGCTCGTGAATTGTGAGACCTAGGCAACCTAGTGCTCTGATACCAACATGTCACGACCCGGAATTCCCACCGTCGGGATCGTGATGGCGCCTAGTATTTCACTTGCTAGGCAAGCCAACGTTAGAGAATTCATCGAGCCAATTCTTATACATTTCAGTAAATAACAGCAACTAAGCTAATACGAGTTGAAATGAGTGCGAAAATTTATAACAGCCTCAATATATATACTACTACCCGGATCTGGAGTCACAATTCACGAACTTCTAATATTTTTTACAAGTAAACATCTGAAAGAAATACAATTGTTTTTTAAAGGAAAGAAACAGTAAGTGCAATGTCTAGAAGGGGACTCCAGGGTCTGCAGATGCCAGCAGATCTACCTTGGGTCTCCTGATAGCAAATCCAAGCTTCTAAACCTCACGATCAGCTAGGACCGGTACCGAAATCTACACAAGAAGTGCAGAGTGCAGTATCAGTTCAACCGACCCCATGTACTGGTAAGTGTCGAGCCTAACCTCGACGAATTAGTGACAAGGCTATGATAAGACACTCACATAATAAACCCGTGCAGATAACAGTATATGTACAAGAAAATAACAGTAACAGCTAAACATGTACTATTGGGAGGGGGAGCATGCTAAAGGGGCACAGGATATAAGAGATACAACGAAAATGATAACCAGAATAGTCAACATGCTTTTAACCAGTGAAAACAACTAAACACAATGAAGAAAATTGCACGACATCAACCTTCGTGCTTTTACTCTCAGTCTCACAATATAAATCAATAGATACGGCACGGCATCACCCTTCGTGCATTAACTCTCATAACATGGCACGACATCACCCTTCATGCATTAACACTCACAATATGGCACGGTATCATCCTTCGTGCATTAACACTCACAATATAGCACGGCATCACCCTTCGTGCATTAACACTCTCCCTTACCATAATGCAATGAACAAATAACAACGGGGAGATAGAATAACAAGTACAAGCCTTACTTCAACATTTGGTTCCACAATATCAACCTCAACTTCGAAATCAATACTCAATTATCACCAGAAGATCCGTAAACATGATAAGAACGATCAATTTAACGATACTAGTCTAAACATGGATAACATGAACAAAGGAAGCTATAATTGCAAGGAACCAAGCCCCGCCCGCATGCATTAACCCGACTACAATGCATAAGTACTCGTCAACATACATATACGTTGTTTCCCAACATTTAAACATGTAGCAAATAGACAAACCATTCTTATTCCCTCAAGTCAAGGTTAGACACCACACTTGCCTCGCTCCAAAGGCCACTCAATCCTCAATTACCGCTTTTCCTCCAGAATCCACCTTCAAACCAATCGTATCTATCCACAAATGACTCAATAATATTAAATATTGCTAAAAAAATTAATTACATTGCATAAATTTAACTTTCCCAAACTTTTCCCCAAAAAGTCAAAAATCACCCCCGGGCCCGCTTGGTCAAAACCCGATGTTAGGACCAAAATTCATTCACCCGTTCACCCTCGAGCCCGATTATATAATTAGTTTCAGAATCTGACCCCAAATTGAAGTATAAATCCCCAATTTGCAAAACCCCCCCCAATTCTTCCTAAATCCCTAGTTTTTTACCATGAAAGAACAAAGATTAGGGCTAGAAATTTAATGCGTGATGATAAAAATGGAAGAAAATGATTTAAAGAGTTCAAATCTATAAATTGATATTGCAGTTTCCCTTCAAAATCGCACCTAGGCCGAGCTCTAATGAAGAATTTATGAAAAATGGGTAAAATCTCGTTTTGGTTCTGTTTTAAGTCACAGGCGTCAGGCCTTCTTCGCGTTCGCGTAGGGCCTGCCACGTTCGCGATGAGCAGCATCCCGAATGGCTTTCGCCTTCGCGAAGGCTGTTTCCCCAGGCCTTCGCGTTCGCGTAGAAGAATGACTGACCCCTCCCACAGGTCCCTAAAGCTTCGCGTTCGCGAGGAGCTGGTCCCCACTGCTTCGCGTTTGCGACCCAGCTACCGCATTCGCGATTAAGAAAATCACCCTGTACCAGTTTACTCTTCGCGTTCGCAGGAGTACCTTTGCGAACGCAAAGAAGAACACACCAGATATCAGCTGAAGCACAAAACCTGATTTTTGTCTAAGTTTCAAAAGACCCGTAGCCTATCCGAAACTCACCCGAGCCCTCGGGGCTCCAAACCAAACATGCACACAAGTCCCAAAACATCATACGAACTTGCCCGCATGATCAAATCGCCAATATAACACCTAGAACTACGCATTGAACACCAAATCGAATGAAATTTTCAAGATAGCTTTAAAACTTCTATTTTCACAACCGAACGTTCGAATCACGTGAAATCAACTCCGTTTCTCACTAAATTCGACAAACGAGTCATAAATATTATAGTGGACCTGTACCAGGCTCCAGAACCAAAATACGTATCCAGTATCAACAAGACCAAACATCAGTCAATTCTAAAAATTATTAAACTTTCAAACTTTTAATTTTTCATCAAAATTCCATATCTCGAGCTAGGGACCTCGGAATTCGATTCCGGACATATGCCAGGTCCCAAATTATGATACGGACCTACCGACACCGTCAAAATACAGATCTGGGTTCGTTTACTCAAAACGTTGAATGAAGTCAACTCAAATTTATTTTTAAGGGAAATATTTTATTCTTATCAGTTTTTTCACATATAAGCCTTCCGGAAACACACTCGGACTGCGCTCATAAATCGAGAAAAGATAAAAATGTGGTTTTTGAGACCTCGAAACACCGAATTAGGTTCTAAAGTATACGATGACCTATCGGGTCATCACAGTAGATGGGATGATTAGTCTGTTATAGGGCAAAGATGAGTGTTATTAGAAAGTTCATGGGTGACTGGGCTCTTGAGTTTTCGAAGCAATTGGATTATGATGATATCATCATGAGTACAAATCATGGGACTTGTTGTTGGGTCAGAACTGATAATGAGGCATTTCCTAAAAATATTTGTTCAAGTATTTCTATGTATGTTTTGATACATTGTAAAATGTATTATTAGAAGGTTGTAGGAGGATCATAGGGTTAGGTGGTTGTTTCTTGAAGGGGCTTGCAAGGGATAACTGTTAGTTGCTATTGGAAAGAATAAGAACGAGCACATGTATCCAATAGCCTGAGCAGTTATTGACCAAAATATTAAATATTCTTTGAGTTGGTTCATAAGCCATCTCATTCAGGAGTTGGAGCTTGTTGTAGAGATGGATTAACAGCAATGTCAGACATATAAAATGTACTATATTAAATATTTTGCCTATTAATTTTATATTCTATTGCCTATTAGTTTTTTCTATTATGTATCTGCGTATTCTTGACCTGTTTCATTTATAATTTTTACAAGGGTCTTGTTACAAAAAAGATACATACTTAAATGCTTACAAGTACTTCATTCAACCAATCCCCAATATGAAGATATGGCCCGAATCAAGGAATCCATCAGCGAAACCACCTGAAGCTAAACTAATGTGTAGTAAACCAAAGGACAAAAATGAACCAAGAAAAAAGAAATACGCGAAAGCAACAAGAAGGGAGCTAAGATGACATGTTATAAGTTATAACTGCCACCAAGTTGGCCACAACAAAAAAAGGTACAAATTAGTGGTATGTACATGCTTTTATTTATTTTTATTAATCTGATTACTATTTCTCTTCTAATCCTTTTTGTTATTTACAGACATAAGAAAGACCAAGAACAACAACTGAAGCAAGGCCAATCCGTCAATCTGCTACTCAACAATCTAGTCAAACTACTGAAGCAAGGGCAATGAGTCAACCTGCTTCTCAATAATTCAGTGGTCCATCTTTTTTGTGTCAAGATACTACAAGAGTTAGAGACACAACTTCAATTGGTAGAGGCAGAGGAAGGGGATTGGGAATAGGAGTTGCCAAATGAAAGGGAAAGGGAACTGTCCGATGAAGGGGAAGAGGAGTTGGTTCTAATTCTACAAGTATAGCAGCATCTGCAGCAAGTGCAGCTGCTAGCTTTGCAACTACTATTTCTCTTGATATTGTTAGAAGATCTGCTTCTCCTGCTGTTAGGAAAAAAAAGAACAAGAAAAATAAGATTTGGTATTTACGTACACACAATCTGGTAGAGAAGTCCTTAATGTAAGTTTTTTCACATTTTTATATTATTCTGTTTATGCAATTTTAAATTTTACAGGCAGGAAGACCAAGTGAGAGTTATCTCTAGTGAGGGATAATTAAAAAGTGCATCATTTACAAATATTGATCTTGGATTCAAGCCACCTGGATTGAAATGGAAGGGAACATATGCTATTACCGAAAACCAACTTCAGAAATAAAGAAAGATGCAAACCATTAAGAAAAGGGCTCACTAGAGAACATATCACTTTATGTATTTCGTTCAAGTGTTTTGTTAATGAACCCAAAATTGCAGTTTATGTTGCTTGATATTCCAACAATGTTTTAAATGTATGTTTTCTTGGCATTTAACTTTAGGACTATTATGATGGTTTGAGGAATATATTACTGCAAACTTTAGTCAAAATGTGGCATACTTTACATAGATGTCAATACACAAAAGGAAGATACTTCCACCGACCTACTAGGCGCTACATTACAACATTCAAAAGAGCTCCTTCAACCAACTAAACTTCCGCATAATTAGCACATATTACAAAAAAAAAAAAAAAAAAAAAAAAAAAAAAAAAAAAAAAAAAAAAAAAAAAAAAAAAAAAAAAAAAAAAAAAAAAAAAAAAAAAAAAAAAAAAAAAAAAAAAAAAAAAAAAAAAAAAAAAAAAAAAAAAAAAAAAAAAAAAAAAAAAAAAAAAAAAAAAAAAAAAAAAAAAAAAAAAAAAAAAAAAAAAAAAAAAAAAAAAAAAAAAAAAAAAAAAAAAAAAAAAAAAAAAAAAAAAAAAAAAAAAAAAAAAAAAAAAAAAAAAAAAAAAAAAAAAAAAAAAAAAAAAAAAAAAAAAAAAAAAAAAAAAAAAAAAAAAAAAAAAAAAAAAAAAAAAAAAAAAAAAAAAAAAAAAAAAAATAAATAAATAAATAAATAAAAAAACCTCTATGAGAATCCAAGCTAGTATCACAATGAGAGTCCGGAACCTAAATAATGGGTTTTTAAAATTGAACTCATTATTTTGTTTAAAGTTATGAGTTTAGATTTACTATTTATTATAATTTTAATGGATTTTTACAATTATATTTTTACTTTGCAATGAAAGTACTAGGTTCAGTTGAAGACCGGATCCGCTCATGTATCTTGTACCACAAAAGATATATTCCTATTATAATATGTAGAATTTATTCTTTTTGTTTTTGGTAGACTCAAGTATCTGGTATTCATTAACCCGACAAATTTATATACACATCGTTGAAAGGAAAAAATACTCCCAATATAAATTTCTTCATTCACATCATTCGAATTCGAAACTCTCTGTTAAAAATTTCTTGTACATGAAATCTTTAGAGTAGCATAACCTTTGAAAGAATCTATGGGAGATGAGTCATGAGTCAAAGTAGAGTAATTAGCTAACTGCTTGCGTATGTCTTTCAAGTCTTGGAAACATGAATTAATTTATTTAATAAATCATTTGTCTTTTCAAGTCTTAAACAATGTTTGGCGCCAGGCAAACGCAACCAATATATATATATATATATATATATTAGAAGAATTGATAAAGAAATAATAAAATAGGAACCTTCAACCACTTCCTCAAATTATGAGACATGCTTATTAAAAGTATTCGGTCAATTATGGAAACATTAAATTAGAAAATTAAATTCTCAAAAAAGAAACATTAAATCATTTATTTGGTTGGTAAGACACTTCCTTGATTTCTCCTTCTATAAAAGAAGACCACAATTCAAGAGAGAACCACCACTGAAAATTCTTTTAACATAGTAAATTAGCAAAAAATTGAGAACCAAAGTTGTGAGATGGCAGAAGTGAAGTTGCTTGGTCTTTGGTATAGCCCTTTTAGTCACAGAGTAGAGTGGGCTCTGAAGATTAAGGGCGTAGAATATGAATTTATAGAAGAAGATCTACAAAACAAGAGCCCTCTGCTTCTTCAATCCAATCCTGTTCACCAAAAAATCCCAGTGCTAATTCACAATGGGAAGCCAATAGCTGAGTCTATGGTCATATTTGAATACATTGATGAGACTTTTGAAGGCCCTTCCATCTTGCCCAAAGACCCTTATGACCGTGCTATAGCTCGTTTCTGGGCTAAGTTCCTTGACGATAAGGTAAATTCCTATCTGCATAATTTAGTAAACTTTTATTTGAGACTAAAGTTATTTTGAATATTGTTTTATTCCACATATGATGGTTTGTTTTATTCCACATATGATGGTTTAGCCATGTCATGTGTTAATGTTCAGATCTACATGTGAAATGATTACAGTGGAAGTGTTAAAAGGGAACAAGGTAGACTTAAAATAGTATAGAAAAAAGTTGTTTCGAAATACCTACAATATCTCTAAATCCACGCAGATCTTATTGGAAAAAATGAGACACAATGAAAAACAAGATCTCTATATAAATGGTATCAATTAGTTGGGAATATACTTTAGTGATGTTAGTATGTTTACTTAGGTCTAATATTTTGCTTGAAATCCTTTAATCATGTCATATTTATATGTCAATAGAAACTATACAGAGCTTGAAATATTTTTCAGAGAAATCTGTATAGCAATGGTTCAGATTTTAATTGAACGACGTTGCTAATGAGAATTTATATATGTACATAGTCGACTCTAATTTACTTGTGATTGAGACATAGTATTATCGTTGTTGTTGTTAAGTAGGTGGCAGCAGTGGTGAATACTTTCCTTCGCAGAGGAGAGGAGCAAGAGAAAGGTAAAGAGGAAGTTTATGAGATGCTGAAAGTTCTTGACAATGAGCTCAAGGATAAGAAGTTCTTTGTGGGTGACGAATTTGGGTTTGCTGATATTGCTGCAAATTTGGTGGGATTTTGGCTAGGAGTTTTTGAAGAAGCCTCTGGAGTTGTTTTAGTGACAAGTGAAAAATTTCCAAATTTTTCTAAGTGGAGAGATGAGTACATTAACTGCAGCCAAGTCAAGGATTCTCTACCTCTAAGATATAAGTTGCTTGCTTTTTTTCGAGCTCGTTCTCAAGCTGCTGCTGCAGCTTCTGCGTCCGCTCCCAAATAAACACATTCTCACTCATCTTATGAGGTACTTTTGAGATAATGTGTTAGAATAAAATTGCGAATTTAGGACGAGGTTTGTAGATTCAATTATGTATACGTATGCAAAAGAAAAAAAAAATTATATAAGATTGAGCTCGTTCAGAATTAATGATTCTAGATTCTGCATTCTCTTGATCGTAATAAAACTACTTGTTCGAAAAAACTGGCTTAGTCCCAGCAAGTCACATACAAGAAGTGTCTCGAGTTACTATTTTAATTTGTTAGTTAGTCGGTGATTATACAATAATTAATCATATCAATTTCCTCATCGAATTGAAAAAAGCAAGAAAAGCAATCTATATAGCCAACAAATGGGTAAGAGGAAAAGGTGTAATTCAAAAGTTGTTGCTTTTTCGGGAATAACCAGGTGCCTTTACGAAAAAGTCGTGAAATTAAAGATAAAATGCAGAATACATAAATGAGCCTTAAAGTCGGTCCTTTTTGTTACTTGGACACCTAGTTACTAAACTACATCTGTATTTGATCGGCACATATGGGATTTAATTGGAGTGCTTGATATAAACAACCCTTTGTTTAAATCCAAATGATAAAAAAAAAAAGTAAAGTTTAAGGGCCCACTTATGTATTCCGTCCATGTTACATAGCCATTATAGGTCCTCATAGGAGACCGACAACAACTGATCTTATTTGGAATACAGTAGCTCAACCAAAACGTAGGATCATCATGTGAGTTGCTACTCAAGGTAGACTGCTCAATTGCTCACTAAGGAATGGCTAACTAATCTTCACATACAGGGGATGAAGACAAATCTAGTTTATGTGTTGATCAAGTAGTGGAAACAAATCAACATCTGTTTGTAGACTGTCCATGGTCCACATTAATTCGAGACACCTTAATGCCTCTTGTTCAAAGTCGTTCGAGCTTTTCCTAGGAGTATGACATGGGTTACTTCAGCGTCGTAGGGCCTGGTATTCGAATATTGGCTCGAGACATTTTTTCTACCCCTTCTTACCCAGAAAAAGCAGGGACGCCTTACGTTGAACCGATAACCATCTTTCGGCTAACCTAGCCTCCTCCGTTCCTCGGGACCAACAAGGGGCAGTACGGGAATATTCACTTGTTTTCCATCGAGTACGCGATCGCTGATCGTGAAACTTATCCAAGAGATGTTTTTTATTTGCATTCACATCTTTTGGTAAGACCGCCCTTCCTTATTATAGGAAGTGATTACGGCAGTTGTCATTCTTTTGTAAAAGCGCACTGGGCAGGTGTTCAGATGCAACCAGGAGATATAAAAAGAGTTCTATACATAATAAAAAGGAAGAAATGGCAGCAGGTAAAGAAGGAAGTCATAGCTGCACTCTGGGCAGCAATAGTATACCATATTTGGAAGGCTAGGAACTGGAAACTTTTCAGGAGTATAACTATAAATGTTGAGAATATTGTAACACATAAAAAAAGAGATAGGAGACAGGATTGACCTGCTTAAAAAGTCTAGGAAAGGGCTGAGATGCAATGTTTTGTTTAAGAGATTGCTGTGTAACTAGTGGTTACTCATCCATAGCTCTCCTCCTAAAAGTAAGTTTTGTGTTCGAGGTGCTCTATAGGTGTATACTTAGTTGTTTGTTATCAATATTGATTCACAGTGTTACCAAAAACAAAATCACAGTCCATAGAATTAAACAATCCTAATGCGAGTCGACAATGACGTAAGGTTTGCCTTCTTCCAAACTCTTTAAATTAGCGTAAAAATATCTTTCGATATAAATCCAACAAATTTCTTTTCTCTCTTCCACATGGCCAACATCCCTTAAAGTGTACCTTTTCATTCATACCTTAAAGTGTACATAAGAAAAAAGATATTTAAAATGTATGCATATTAAAAAATCAAACTAATTCACAACCCACTATGTTAAATCTTGATAAAACTACTTGTTCGAGAGAGTAAGCTTAGCCGGCCATTTACGTATGTGTCTCGTGTTACTATTTTATTGGTTGGTTAGTGATTGAACAATAATTAATTATATCAATTTTCCTATCGAATTGAAAAGGAAAGATAAAATCGGTGACTCATAATGTTAAACATAAGTTTCTCTTTCTAATTAAGGAGGCAAAAAATATTAATGAAAAAGCAAGCCACGAGATTTGACGAAAAGGTGGGTGACATAAGCACATTGTATACGGTCAAAATCGAATTTGTCTTTCGTGTGACTAATCAAGATTGGAGCATGATGGACCGAGGTTCGTTATTATAATATCGAGCTGTGATGTGAAGTTGGAAGGTCAAGCTCGATACCCAGAGAATGATCAATACCGAGATCGAGTCAAGGTCGAGCTCGAGACCCAGAGACCGATCAATACCGAGACCGGCCAGGATCGAGACCGAGCCAAGGAACAAAAAAACCATTATACCCGCATTTGGGGAGAGAATCTCGGCAGAAATCACGGCTTGAATTAAGGAAAAGCTTATTAATTAATCTATCATGAGATCCCCACTATGTATTTTTAATTATATCTAAAGTAAGATTCCCCCACTATATTAAGAGTGGTTATATCTCTAAAAGAGAGACATTCATTCATTCACACATTTAGATTTATTCAGATTTACATAATATCTATCAAATATTATCCTTTTTGGGCTTTGATATTGATTTATCTTTTTCTCTTATCAATCACTCTCTATTCAAATTGGATTTGTATTCATTATTTTTACAGCTAATATTCAATATATCTTTACTTATTTTTCCTATTTGTACTAAGTTATACCACGTATCCTTAAAACTACATATAAATTCAGCTCTATCTGTTTTTCGGGTAAACAGTTTGGAGCCCACTGTGGGGCTAAGGATAAGAGTAGTTATTTGGTACGAATCTCTGTAAAACACACTATTTTACACTTGCTCTTGGAAGTGTCTTTGATTTCAGGTTAAAAATAATGAACTCTCAATTAATGGCCTTACCTATCGACAACAAAGCTGGCCTTCAAGATGAGAATAACAATTTGACGCCCGGAGATGAAAGGCCACTCGTTGACCCCGTTGGAACTCGGGCCGTAGATCCAATTGATGTTAATTCGCATGTGGCCATTGAGGCGAACCAACGTTCCGACCCCGAAAACAACATTCATGGTGGAACTAATTCTACACTTCGAAACACCCAAAATGTTGGAGAACACGGAATCAGCCTGCGTATGCTTTTCGAAATATTACAATCTCAATAGGTAGCGATAGCTCAGTTGCAGAGCCAAACCCAGGCACCGAGCAGGCCCGAGCCCGGTCCACCCCGAGAAGTCACCCACAAAACGGAGCCAGCTGTAATAAGATCAAATGAACAAGAATCGGGGATTAATCCCAAAATTATTAGGATGCTCGAGGAACTGACAAAACAAATTGAGTCAGGAGAAAAGAGGATTGAAGCAAACGACAAAAAAGTAGAAACTTATAACTCCAAGGTTGATCAGATCCCGGGGGCACCACCAATATTGAAGGGCTTGGATTCCAAAAAATTCGTACAAAAGCCCTTCCCCCCGAGCGCAACTCCCAAACCGATCCCCAAGAAGTTCTGCATGCCCGAAATTCCTAAATATAATGGAACGACTGACCCCAACGAATATGTCACCTCTTACACATGTGCCAACAAAGGGAACGATCTAGAAGACGACGAGATCGAATCCGTATTGTTAAAGAAGTTTGGGGAAACCCTGTCAAAGGGAGCAATGATATGGTATCATAATTTACCGCCTAACTCTATCGATTATTTTGCTATGCTTGCAAATTCTTTCGTAAAAGCACATGCCGGAGCCATAAAGGTCGAAACCAGGAAGTCGGACCTTTTCAAGGTAAGGCAAAAGAATAACAAGAGGCCAAGAGAGTTCATATCTCGTTTCCAAATGAAACGAATGGATCTACCACCGGTCACGGACGATTAGGCCGTTCAAGCTTTCACCCAAGGACTGAACGAACGAAGTTCGATGGCTTCACGACAGTTGAAACAGAACTTGATCGAGTACCCGGCTGTTACCTGGGCCGATGTACACAATCGATATCAATTGAAGATTAGAGTCGAAGACGACCCGTTGGGTTCCGGGTCCGTTATTAAAAGGGACATCGACCGAGAACCAATGTCGAACAGGGATCGATACCGGTCGTATAACAGAGATCGTAGGGGTAGTGAACCGGGACGCAACCCCGTACGAGGCGAAAGGAGAAGTGATCAAGGCCAAGGGTCTCGAGGGCTGATGAACAAGAATGGGTTCGACAGGCATACCGGACCTAAGGAAGCACCGCGGTTATCAGAATATATCTTCAATATTGATGCATCCGCCATCGTGTCAGCTATCGGACGCATCAAAGATACTAAATGACCTCGACCTCTACAGTCCGATCTAGCCTAGAGAAATCCCAATCAAATGTGCAAGTATCATGGCACTCATGGCCACATAACGGAAGATTACAGGCAGTTGAGAGAGGAGGTAGCCCGGTTATTCAATGAAGGGCACCTTCGAGAGTTTTTAAGTGACCGGGTCAAGAACCATTTCATAACCAGAGAGTTCAATAGACAAAATAAACAAGAAGAGCCACATCACATCATCCACATGATCATCGGAGGGATCGATGTCCCCCAGGGGGCGGTGCTTAAACATACTAAGACGTCGATTATAAGAGAGAAGCAATCTCGAACTCAGGATTACTTACCTAAAGGAACCTTGTCCTTTAGTGACGAAGATGCGGAAGGAATCATGCAGCCCCATAATGATGCACTGGTAATATCTGTACTTATGAATAAAACTCAAGTTAAGCGTATGTTAATTGATCCAGGTAGTGCGGCCAACATCATTCGATCAAGGGTCATAGAGCAACTCGGTTTACAGGACCAGGTCATGCCCGCAACCCTGGTACTAAACGGATTCAATATGGCGTGTGAAACTACTAAGGGCAAGATAATTTTGCCAGTAAACCTAGCCGGACCATCCAAGAAACGAAGTTCCACGTGATCGAGGGCGACATGAGATATAATGCCATGTTCGGGAGGCCGTGGATCCAAAATATGCGAGCAGTACCCTCGACCCTTCACTAGGTTCTAAAATTCCCAACACCGGAGGGAATCAAAATGGTCTACGAGGAGCAACCGTCCGCAAAGGAAATGTTTGTCGTCGATGAAGTGATTCCGATATCATCACTATCATCGACAAAGGGATCAGATTCGAAGGAGAAACGGGACACCAAATAGCAATCACAAACGTCAGCCTCGACCCAACTAGAGAATCAGAAGACTGACGAAGATGATGATTATGGGATCCCTTGATCCTTCATGGTCTCTGATGATTCCGACGCTACCAAATCATCGGTCGAAGAACTGGAGCAAATTATGCTAATCAAATATCTGCCCGAGCTAAAGGTATACCTGGGCACGGGGTTAAATCCCGAGCTTAAGGAAAAAGCTTATTCAATTTCTTATAGCTAACATGAATTGTTTCGCTTGGTCCCATCTTGACATGACAGGGATCCCACCGGAAATAACCACTCATAAACTAAGCTTGGATCCGAAATTCCATCCGGTTAAGCAAAAAAGAAGTCCCCAGTCCGAGGTCAAACATGCCTTCATCAAGGACGAGGTAACCAAACTTCTTAAAATAGGATCCATTCGAAAAGTAAAATACCCTGAATGACTAGCAAACGTGGTGGTAGTCCCTAAGAAGGGAAACAAACTTAGAATGCATATAGATTATAAAGACCTGAACAAAGCAAGCCCCAATTATTCTTTCCATTTGCCTAATATCGATCGTATGATCGATGCCACAGCCGACCACGAGACTCTCAGTTTTCTCGATGCCTACTCTGGGTACAACCAGATACAGATGAACCCGGAGGACCAAGAAAAGACCTCGTTTATCACTAAGTACGGTACCTACTGTTATAACGTAATGCCATTCGGTCTGAAAACTGTTGGTGCAACTTATCAACGCCTAGTAAACCGAATGTTTGAAAAACAAATATGAAAATCAATGGAAGTTTATATTGATGACATATTAGTTAAGTCCCTGCGAGCAAAGGATCATTTAAAGTATTTGCAGGGAACTTTCGATATACTGAGGGAGTACAATATGAAGCTCAACCCCGAAAAATGTGCATTCGGGGTTGGCTCGGGCAAGTTTCTTGGTTGCATGTTGTCCAATCGGGGAATCGAGATCAATCCCGATAAAATCAAAGCTATCGAGGATATCACGGTAGTAGATAATGTAAAGGTCATGCAGAGGCTAACGGGACGGATAACCGCCCTAGGATGATTCATTTCGAGATCCTCAGATAGGAACCACCGATATTTCTCACTACTTAAGAAACAGAGCAACTTTCATGGACTCCGGAATGCCAGAAGGCTTTGCAGGAACTAAAACGGTATTTATCGAGCCCGCCGCTGCTTCATACCCCGAAAGTGAATGAACAACTTTACCTGTACTTAGCTATCTCATAGATAGAGGTAAGTGGAGTCCTGGTTCGAGAAGAACGAGGTACGTAATTCCCTATTTATTACGTAAGTCGGACCTTAGGCGAGGCCGAAACTAGATATCCACACTTAGAAATTAGCGCTTGCTTTAATAAGTGCCTCTAGGAAACTAAAACCATATTTTCATTGTTATCTGATATGTGTTGTAACAACTTATCCTCTTCAAAATATTTTGCACAAACCTGAGCTTTCGGGTCGATTGGCCAAATGGGCCATAGAAATCAGTGGGTACAATATTGAGTATCGACCCGAACCGCTATCAAATCTCAAATCTTGGCGGACTTCGTGGCTGGCTTTATGCCAGCATTCGTACCCAAGATTTAAAAATAATTACTGATAAAATCGGGTACCTCTTCGGGAGTCTGGACCCTCTTTACGGATGGTGCCTCAAACGCGAAGGGGTCCGGACTAGGCATCGTACTAAAATCACCCACAAGTAATATAGTTAGAAAGTCTATCAGAACTACAAAATTGACTAACAATGAGGCCGAGTATGAGACCATGATTGCAGGTCTCGAACTAGCTAGAAGCTTGGGAGCGGAAGTCGTAGAGGCTAAGTGGGATTCACTCATCGTGGTAAACCAAGTTAATGGGACTTTTGAAGTCCGAGAAGATCGAATGAAGAGGTACTTGGATAAGCTACAAGTGACTCTACATCGATTTAACGAATGTACATTGCAACATGTACCCTGAGAACATAACAGCGAGGCCGACGCTCTTGCAAACTTAGGTTCATCGGTCGAAGATGACGAACTCAACTCAGGGACTGCCATACAACTCATGAGATTGGTAATCGAAGAAGGTCACGTCGAGATAAACTCCACAAGTTTAACCTGGGATTGGAGAAACAAATACATAGAGTACTTTAAAAATGGGAAGCTTCCATCAGATCCAAAGAAATCGAGAGCTCTACGCACAAAGGCAGTAGGATTCGCCTTGTCCGAAGACGGAACACTGTTTAGAAGGACGTTCGATGGACCATTGGCAATATGTTTGGGACCGAGAGATACCGATTACATCCTACGGGAAATTCACGAGGGCACTTGTGGAAATCATTCCGGTGCCGATTCGCTGGTCCATAAAGTAATCAGAGCAGGGTATTATTAGACCGATATGGGCAAGGATGCCAGTGAGTTCGTTCGAAAATGCGACAAATGCCAAAGGCATGCGCCCATAATTCATCAACCCGGGGAACTACTCCACCCGGTCCTATCTCTATGGCCCTTCATGAAATGGGGAATGGACATCATTGGCCCCCTCCTATAGGCTCCAGGTAAGGCTCAGTTTATTTTGTTTTTGACTGATTATTTCTTTAAATGGGTTGAAGCATAGGCTTTCGAGAAAGTTAGAGAAACGGAAGTGATAGACTTCATTTGGTACCACATCATATGTCGATTCGGGATACCATCCGAGATTGTATGTGATAATGAAACATAATTCATCAGCAGCAAAGTAACTAAATTTCTCGAGGATCACAAGATCAAAAGGATCCTATCAACACCTTATCATCCCAGTGGAAACGGACAAGCCGAATCGACCCACAAAACCATCATCCAAAATCTTAAGAGAAGATTGACCGGCGCCAAAGGAAAATGGAGAGAAATACTACCCGAGGTCCTATGGGCATACCGTACAACATCGAAATCCAGTACCTGAGCAACACCATTCTCGTTGGTTTATGGCACCAAAGCTCTGATCCCGGTCGAGGTCGGAGAACCTAGCATTAGGTTTCGATATGAAACAAAGGAGTCGAATAACGAGACCATGAATACGAGCCTAGAATTGTTGGATGAAAGACGAAAAGCTGCTCTCGTCCGATTGGCCACCCAAAAACAGCGGATTGAAAGGTACTACAATCGAATAACCAATCTTCGACATTTTAAAATCGGGGACTTGTTGCTAAGAAAGGTCACCCTCAACACCCGAAATAAGGGAAACTGGTCTGAACTGGGAAGGACCGTATCAGGTTCTCGAAATCGTCGGAAAAGGATCCTATAAGCTCGATATGATAAATGGCAAACAACTACTAAGCAATTGGAACGTATCGCACCTAAATCGATACTAATGCTAAGGTACGACCCTCCCATGTTCATTTGTATTTCGAAACTAACCCTTGCAGGTGTTTGACTAGAAACAGGGATGGATTCTTCAACACGAAGCCTTTAGGTCTGAAAGTACACGTTGCACTCTTTTTTCCTTAGACCGGTTTTGTCCCAAATGAGTTTTCTGGAGAGGTTTTTAATAAGGCAACCACTGATCGTGCTAACTTAGAACAATTCAACAATATCCGAGGCCTATTTACAATCAACCTCGAATACTGGGGGGCATTGCCTTCGAATATCAAGTTCGATGCAAGGAAGTTACTTCATGGCAACAAGGTCTCAATAGAAAAAATTTGTAAGGGCCAAATAGTCAAACGAACCATGCCCGCGTAGTTTGCTCGAGCCCTGGCACAAAACATGTACACATGTATAATGACTTATAAAGAGAAATTTCTTATTTACCGATATCTCATACCTCAGAAAGGTTCTTCTACTTCATATTCTCGATCTATTATGCAAACAGGATTAAGGGCCGACCATGACCGGAGTTCGAATAATTACCCCTACAAATCGGCGACTGCCGTCCGAAAAATCAATGAGATCGAATTATATAAACTCCAAAGATCATAAGCCCAAGAGGCAAATCCCGAACTAAAGCGGGATATTTATAGGCCACGACCACCCCACTCGGGGACTGATACTTCGGGCAAGCTCAAAAGTAAAACGGGAAAATAAGCCCAAGACGCAAATCCCAGACTAAAGAGGCTACAGCCGAATTAACACGAATCGGAGACGTCCGAATTCCGTAACAAAACAGGCCTTCGAAATCAATCATAAACTAGTTAAAAAGGCTACCCCCCCCCCCCCCGACAAAATCATAAAAGGCTTCGATATTATCAAGCCTCGAAAACTCTAATGAGTACAAAATTATTCGAACTCTCGGACAATTCCCTATTTCATGCTAAGGCATTACAAGTTTCGCAAATACGAATGATAAGAAACTCTTTCAAGCCGAAAAGGGGACAAATTCATAAACAATCTTTCTTACAAAAGCCTAAGGGTTACTTTACTTCGAGTTGGAACAAGCACTCACTCGACCATAAAGCCTAAGGGCTATTTTTTGTCTTGAGTTCGAGAGACCATCCTTGCTGAAATAAAAAACTTAAGGGTTACTTTACTTCGAGTTCGAGCAAGCACTCACTCGACCATAAAGCCTAAGGGCTATTTTTTGTCTTGAGTTCGAGAGACCATCCTTGCTGAAATAAAAAACTTAAGGGTTACTTTACTTCGAGTTCGAGCAAGCACTCACTCGACCATAAAGCCTAAGGGCTATTTTTTGTCTTGAGTTCGAGAGACCATCCTTGCTGAAATAAAAAACTTAAGGGTTACTTTACTTCGAGTTCGAGCAAGCACTCACTCGACCATAAAGCCTAAGGGCTATTTTTTGTCTTGAGTTCGAGAGACCATCCTTGCTGAAATAAAAAACTTAAGGGTTACTTTACTTCGAGTTCGAGCAAGCACTCACTCGACCATAAAGCCTAAGGGCTATTTTTTGTCTTGAGTTCGAGAGACCATCCTTGCTGAAATAAAAAACTTAAGGGTTACTTTACTTCGAGTTCGAGCAAGCACTCACTCGACCATAAAGCCTAAGGGCTATTTTTTGTCTTGAGTTCGAGAGACCGTCCTCGCTCAAATAAAAAACCTAAGGGTTACCTTACTTCGAATTCGAGAAAGCACTCATTCGACCACAAAGTCTATGGGCTATACTAATTCGGTTCCAATTGAATTATTTAAACCTCGGATCTTAGAATACAACTTCATAATTTTATAAGGTGGAAAGGAAGAAAGTTTCATATATATGGGTCAAAACTCATTTACAAGGGCACCATGGCCCGATCAAGTTTCTCTACAAAAGACTGAAACGGTCTTAAAAGAAGCACAAAAAAAATATACTAAAGGACTTAGTCCTCTCCAGGAGCAGCATCTTCACCCTCGAGGCCTCCTTCACTTTCAGATCCGCTCATATTCCCGGTATCATCATCATCAGGAAAGGCCAACACTATGCTTCGGCTTCAAGCTCCTTAGTTTTCCCAATCTCGGCTGTAAGATCGAAGCCACGAGCATGGATCTTCTCGAGAGTCTCCCTTCGAGAGTGGCATTTAGCATGCTCGGCAACCCAGTTTGCTCGATCCTGAGCAGCCTCGGCAACCTCCTTTGCTAGAACCTGAGCAGCTTCAGCATCAGACCGGTAGACTGCCACCATTGCATCAGCATCAGTCCTGGCTGCTTCGACCTCCGATTTAGCCGCTGCAAGTTCCGTGGCCAGTCTCTCTCGATCAGAAGTTGCTGAGCCCAACCGAGACTTGAACTCCTCGATTTCCTTGGCTTGCACCAAGGCCTTCTCATTCAAACTTCGGAGTTGAGTCTCTACCGAGGCTAGTTGAGCTCGGGCAGCCTACTTTTCTGAGGCAAGGCGGTCCATGTTCTTTTTCCACTCTTTGGCCTCCGCTTTCCCTGCGTCCACTTCAACACGAAGTTGCCTGATCACATCGAACTTTTGCTGGACCTGTGGAACCGAACTGTTATCCATCACACCTGAGTCAGTGTCATTAACTTCAAAGATTCTTTTTACCTACTCGGACAAATCGACTTGTTCTTTCCGAGCTATTTCTAGCTCAGCCCGAAGTCATTTTGCTTCTCCCTCTCTCTGCGCACTGTGAAGCTTGAAGGCATATCTCTCCTCGATAAGCCCTCGTATTTCAGCTTCGTACCGACTCAGCTTCCCTCGGGATCGGAGAAACACCTCGTGATGAAGCATAGAGGCCTACAAAAATAAAGAGAAGGAATTATGCAAGGAAAGAAAAATACAAGTATTAAAATTGACAAAGAAAAGATGAACTTACCCGATTCAGGGCCTGTTGAGCTTTGTTGAAAAGACAAGAGACTCCCGCCTCGCCCGAGCTCTTCTTTGGAGCCTCCAAATCACTCAGACCGGTGGCATATTTTACCTCAACAAAGTAACCACGGAAAGGATCTTCATCTCCATGGGCTCCCTCCCCATGACAAATCTCCACGGCCTGGGCGTCACGTATCATCGACTCCGAAAATGAAGGAAACGAGAGGGACCTGATCTCTATTGCCCCAAGTAGGTTTTTCGAGGCGCAACCTCCTTCTTGGGGAGCCTCAAGCTCGGTTCCTACACCGGCATCCATTGCCTATTCGACGGTCTCTTTTCCCCGAGATAAAGCACCCTCGGTCCCCCTCGACTCGGTAACTTGGGTCGAAGTTTCCTCCCCGACCTCATCAAGCCTGGATGGAGCAGTATCAACTTCCACCGGTACCGAAAGTTTTTGAATATTGGTGCAAGCTCGTGCACGGGCCACTAGCCCAGAGTCACCTTCTTCTTCTTTTTCTTCTCCTTCTTCTTAATCACTTAGACTCAGGACCGACTCCATATTCAGTGGGATTGTTTTTCCCTTGGGTTTACGAGCCGCTCTCTTCCTGGGTTTCTGACCCTCGGAGTCTGAGGCCCTTTTTCTCTTATCACCTTCACCGATTTTGAGATAGGCGGTAAATCTTCTTCATCGCCTGACGAGGGTCTCATGGCCGCATCCTTTCCGAGACCTACAAAAAAAAGTAAGTAAAACTTATGCTGGAAAAGAATGCTTGAATGATAGGCAAATCGGTAAGCCAAGAAGAAGGTTTACCATGAGTACGAGCCTCCCACTGGCCCTTTGACAACTTGCACCACGCGTGCTCGGCATATGTCGACGTCGAAACTAAGCTCCTGACCCAGGTATCTAGATGGGGAACCGCACCCGGCATCCAAGCAACGGATGCATCGAGGAAAAGACTAATAAGAAGGGATAAAGTAGTAAAAACAGCAAACAAAAATTAAAAATGGCATCATACTTACGTTTTATATTCCATTTCTCACGAAATTGCATGCTTTCAGCCGGGATTAGGTCAGTGGTCTTCACCCGAACGAACCGGCCCATCCAGCCTCGATCTTTGTCTTCATCGATACTCGAGGTGAACGCCTTGGTGGACCGGCGTTGAAGCTTTATCAGCCCACCTCGGTAGAGTCGAGGGCTATATAATCTTACGAGGTGGTCAAGGGTAAAGGGGAGCCCGTCGATTTTGCTCACGAAGAAACGGAGCAGTATTACGATCCTCCAGAAAGAAGGGTGAATTTGGCCGAGGGTCACTTGGTATTTTTCGCAGAAATCGACGATGACTGGATCGAGGGGACCCGGTGTGAAAGGATAAGTGTATACACTCAGGTACCCTTCCACATGGGTAGTGATCGCTTCTTCCGGTGTCGGTATCACAACATCTTTGTTTTCCTAATTGCAATATTTCTTCACCAAATCAAGAAGGCTTTGGGGTATCGAGCATATATATCTCGATACCAGCTCGCATTGACCAGCAACTGATGAGGGTTTCTCGACCTTAAAGTTGGAATCGATAACACACCCCTCCGGAATGAGTTCTTCAAGGCGTGGCTCCACCATCGGTTTCTCACCGTCCGGCTGAGATGAGGAAGCGGTCTCTTTCTGCGGAACGGTTTTAGATATTTTTGTCATCTAAATTTTTGTGAACAAAGAAGAATGGAGTATTTGGTGTTCTGAGAAGAACAAGCAAAGAAATTTTAAAACCTGGAAATAGGAAGCTTTGGGGAAGGCGAAGAACTGTGAAGATTGGAATGAAAAAGATTTGAAGGTAAAAGTTTGAAATAATGAATAAGGGGGCTATTTATAGATTTCACAATGATGGTTCAAAATTGGCAGCAGCCGACCATCGGCTGACGCACATTTAATACCTTGGTAACTGGACCGACGGGACGTTTGTCACATATGTCACATTCGGGCTCGTCGCAGACGTCAGTATTCATCTAGTCGGAGGTTGAAAAATCATATCGTTTCTCGCCACCTTCTTTCCGAGAAATGAGGGGACTATCTGTATACAGTCAAAATCGAGTTTGCCCTTCATGTGACTAATCAAGATTAGAGCATGATGGACCGAGCTTCTTCATTATAATATCGAGCTGTGAAGTGAAGTTGGAAGGTCGAGCTCGAGACCTAGAGACCGATCAATACTGAGATCGAATCAAGGTCGAGCTCGAGACCCAGAGATCGATCAATATCGAGATCGAGTCAAGATCGAGTTCGAGACCTAGAGACCGATCAATAACGAGACCGGCCAAGATCGAGACCGAGCCAAGGAACAAAAAAGCCATTATAACTGCATTTGGGGAGAGAATCTCAGCAGAAATAACGGCTTGAATCAAGGAAAAGCTTATTAATTAATCTATCATGGGATCTTCACTATGTATTTTTAATTATTTCCAAAGTAGGATTCTCCCACTCTATTAAGAGTAGTTATATCTGTAAAAGAGAGACATTCATTCATTCACACATTCAGATTTATTGAGATTTACATAACATCTAGCAAATATTATCCTTTTTGGGCTTTGATATTGATTCATCTTGTTCTCTTATCAATCACTCTCTATTCAATTTGGGTTTGTATTCATTATTTTTACAGTTAATATTCGATATATCTTTACTTATTTTTCCTATTTGTACCAAGTTATACCACGTATCCTTAGAACTACGTATAAATTCAACTCTATCCGTTTTTCGGGTAAACACAAATAAGTCTATCCTTGTTATTGCTCTCCCTGCTAATGTGTAAGGTTGTTACCTTTCACTTCGTTATGTTGTAAAATATTATAAATATTCCTACTACTGTACAGAAAAAAAAAGAATAAAAGGAAGTTCAAAAGAATCAATATTGACGGCCGAAATGTATTTCGAGTCATGTATTTCAAACATGTCTCGAAATTTTTCTTTCTCAAAAGAGGAGCAAGAGAAAGTTAAAGGGAAAGCTTATGAGATGCTGAAAGTTCTTTGTAGGTGACAAATTTGGGTTTGCTATTGCTGCAAATTTGGTGGCATTTTGGCTATGAGTTTTTGAAGAAGCCTCTGGATTTGTTTTAGTGACAAGTGAAAAATTTCAAAATTTTTGTAAGCGGAGAGATGAGTACATTAACTGCAGCCAAATTAAAAAAATATCTATTTTATTGTAAACACGTAATTTTTGACCCGTCACGTTTTTGAGCTATTTTTAGTATTTAAAATATTTATTTAACTTAACTTTAATTTTTATGGAGTTTTAGTCAATTTTTTACTTCAAATTACAATTTTAAAATACAAAAAAAATATTTTCATTTTTATTGAGGTCATTAGTCCTTTTGTAGTGATATTATTCTAAGTTTTACTACCATTTTAATCAATTTTTGTTTTCTACTTTTATTTTTATATAATCTTTGAAAATACCAAAAATAGTTTCACTTTTAATATTTAGTTTTACTTTAGTAGTCTTTTCTAATTAACTAAGAGTAATTTTATATCTTTATAAGTACTTTAAATTATTTTTAAGAGGAGATTTGGTTTGTTTTAGTTAATGAATTTTCAAGATTTCTAAGAATTGAACAACCCAAAATTTGGCCCAATTTGAAGTTCATTTTTTGATTTTTAGTAGCCCAGCAAAACAAAAGCTCATTCTTTCCAATTTTTTTTAGCTCAAACCCGTTTTTAACCAATTAACCCATCAGATCCCTCTATCTAATATTAGCCATCCATCCTCTTTAATCCAATGACCAAGGTTCTTTTCCCAAAATCATATAAAACCCATATTTTTTACAAATCCTAATTTCCAAGGAAGAAGGACCTAGGACCGGCGGCCACACACAGGAGAAGAGGGCGAAAAATCAGAAAGGAAAACAAAAAACAAAGCGTCTCCTTCTTCTTCTTTTTCAAGCAAATCACAGCATCCATACACCATTAAAATATAATTTTTCTTCATAACTTCACCAGGTAGAGCACATAAAAACTCATCTCCTGCTCCCTTACGTTTGTCCCATAAAAAACCAGTCCCCAAAACTCTGAAGCTCCCAAAAATATAGCCATGAAAGCCGGAAACCCAAACACCTTTAAATTTGCCAGAAATATCAGTAGCTCAACCACTTAGTATCATCCGTTAATCACTCATTTCAGCCACATATTTTATCACCAAAAGGGGGTCGAGTTTGGTTAAGGTTCTGGTGAAATTCAGTTGAGGCCGTCGTTCGGGTTTTGGTCGAGGTTTTAGATCGTCGCTTCAATCCCGATTTTGAGTCTGAGTCCTATTTTGGTTGATGTATTGTTTGCTTCATTTGACCTTTTGCTAGAAGATGATGTATTAATCAAATTCTGAAAGGAAAATTGCTCACTATAAGATAGCTTTTGTGTTTCAAATATGGCATAAAAATATTTGGTTATTTAGCTTTGTGCTTGGGTTTTCACCAAATTAAATTGCTAGTTCGAGCTCTGCCATTAAGCTCGTATTGGAATTTTAAATCGGAGTGTGCTTGAGTTTGTCGGTTCGTGACGGTTTCGGTTCGAGTTCGAGGAGCACGTTTGGCTTAGATCTAATTAATATCGAAAGGGTCCTTGCTCTAACTGAGGTTCAATTCTTCAATCCTCTACTCACTTAATTCTAGCTTGATGTTAATTGCTTGTTTGGTGATTTGATTATGTGATTTTTTTTATTGTTATCTATGGTTTTGAATTTGTTCATTTAGTTATCTGCTCGTATATTACTCGAATTGGTTGCAATTGAACATGATTTTATCACAGTAAAGTAATTGGGTTGCTATTCATCAATTGAACTATGTAAAATTAGACTAAGGGGTTCGGGTGCTAAAAGTTAGGAAATTGAGCTTTTAATTGTTTATTGCTTTGTTACTTGCCCATAATCCCTACGAACATTCTTAGGCGGGCCGCACATGAGTAGGCAAATATTAGGGTATTTATATATATTTGCTTGTGAAGTGAGAGGTTGCCCCCTTAGTTCATTGTGTTTTATTAGGGGAATGCCCCGAAAATTTTGTAAATATTTTTTTTGTTAGAGAAATGCTCCGTAGTGAATGTAATTCGAAGTCGTGACGGACATTATGGAGGAATCAGTGTAGGATAGATTAAAACTCTTTAATGTATTTTCTTTTAGTACTTTCTTTTCTTTTCTCTTATTTTTCTTTTATTAGGTGGGGACGACCTCGAGCCACTTTTGTATTTATTTTCGCTTTTTGTGTGTTTCTACCTTAATCTGAGTATTTTTAAAAGTCAATTAGATCATGTATGCAACCGTGACTTTCACGGGACTTGGAGAATGCCTAACACCTTCTCCCCAAGTCAAATGAACCCCCTTACTCGGAATCTCTGGTACAGACTATGTTTTAGAGTCTAAATGTATTTTAAAGGAAAAATTATTCTTAAAAATATGGTGACTTGACACACCGAAATTAAAATGTCAAGTGGCGACTCTGAAAATCTTTTTTAACACAATATTTGTCACTTTTCAAATTGGAAACCCTTTTGAGCTTAAAACTCTCCTTATTATCTTTTTAAATAGGGTACTTAAAGGTAAAAAAAGGGGTGTGACATTTATCGTTAAGAAATTTAGCTCAAGTAATAACATGAAACAAGAAAATACATAAGAAATGCATAGAGGAAGAAAGAACTTTAAGAATTAACTAATTTACAGCATTTATTTATGAGTTAATACCCTAAACTCCCCCTAAACTATCATGTTTTTGTCAGTTTTCTACTTAAATTATTTTGTATCTCCAAACCCCTCCCCCTCCCTCCCCCTATATTTTCCTTCATATAAAAACCCCCTTGTTGCATTCTTAGAGGTGCGTCTAGTACACGCTCCTAATTATCTAAAAAATGTGTCATGTGGCACTACACGTAGCTATTTAACCCAACCTAAAACCCTCATAAACTATAACCTTTTTGTCAGTTACCTACTTAAACTATTTAGTGCCCCCAACCCCCTCCCCCCGAACTATATTAAAACGTCATGTTGAATTCTTAGAAGTGTGTCTGTCTAACTATATTAACTTATAGTTTGTACTAAATTTTTTATATAATTTACCCATGATGTATTACTCTCGGATGGCTTATTAATTCTAGGAGTTTTGGCCAAAAAGTATCTAATGTAATAGTTAATTTTAAGTTTAACTGTGGTTGTGCTTTATACTAAACTCCAATTGAATAATTCCTTAATTACATTTACTTTGCAGCAGAATAAAAAAACATAAAGGCATATAGTGTTGCATTTATAAAAAATCGTCTTATAATAAACAAGATTACACAAAATAAAATTTTGCGAATACGAAACTAATCGGTCAACAACTACATTTCTCTAATTCTAAATTACACAAACAAGGTTTAAGAGATTCAACTTTATTCTTTACAACAAGGTATTGAGTTTAATAAGAAGATTTAAATGGGTGTCTTTTAAACAATGTGTAAGACATGAAAGAAGGCTAGAAAAAGAAAGAAAATAAATTATTTCAGAGAAAACAAGAGAAAGGAAATTTTTTTCAGAGGAAACTCGTACGGAGAACTCAAGAAAAAAGGTGAAAAAAATAAAGAAGAAGGTGAAAAAATAAAAAAGAAAGGTAAAAAATAAGGAAGAATGGTGAAAAATGAGGAAGGAAGGTGGATATAAAGGAAATAAGGAGAATATTTAAAAAATAAATTGAAAGAGGGTTAGGCTAATTAGCCATAATATTCTGTTAGGTGGGCTATTTTAATGGTTTTTTTCTAGCCGCCACGCGCTCCCAAGGGAGTGTACACACGTTATGCCAGGTAAACAACGAGGGAGTTTAAATATGAAGAGCAATATAGTTCAGGGAGATTTTTGGGACACCGAATAGTTTAAGTAGGAAACTGACAAAAACGTGATAGTTTAAGGGGGTTTTAGGGTATTAACTCTTTATTTATTTTTACAAATATATTTATAAACGTGCGTTCCATATTAATAATGACACATGATGATTTAAATATTTATTTATATGAAAAAAAAATATAATTTAATTAATGAGAGAAAATGTTAAATATAATACTGTAAAAATAATCTAAATGCCCAAAAATATTGTTACATTAGCATAATACGTGAATTCAAAATAAAAGGACATTATCAGAACTTACATAAATGATCAATTTTAATCATGTTAAGTAGATAATTATGTATTATAGTTTAAAGGTATCTAATGTGATGGTATCTTACCGAACACTTCTTTATATACATTATTTTTTCGTATATGTTTCCTTCCAATGCTTTAGTTACTCTGCCATAACCAGAACTCTTATTGTCGATATTGATATCCCTCTTAAAAGTGCAACATATAGTTATTCGTGTAAGAAAATATATTGTAGTAAATATAGTCTAATATTTAAGATGTTTGTCGTTGTGCTTTATTTATTATAACTACAAAATATTAACATACTGAAAATTATTTTCACACAAATTTAAAAGAATATTCTTTAGTTTCGGAGGACGAAAGTTGAATTCGGGGATAAACACATACTTAAAAGCACACTGATCGGTATCATAAGTTCTGCATCTATGACGTTATTGTCAAAACTTTATTTGATATTGAAGTATTCACGTATTCTTCATAGTAGTAATTGTTGGTATCTCAAAACTGAAAAATATTTTATTTTTATCATAAAACTTAGCAATCAACCTTTTATTTAGTTGATCAACATATTCATTTCTGCTAGCTAAGATAACTCTTCAATTTCTATCATGCAATTTGCACAAAATGCATTTTAATCTAATGATAAAAATATTTTTCTTATTAAATGCACTACTACACTACTAGAAACATATGATTTTCCCACGGCAAAATCAGTGAAAAAATTGAGTTTTCACACCGCATTCCTACCGAAACAGATCACTCGGAAAAGGCCCGGTCAGAAAAAACTTCCCAGAGAAGTAGTGGAAAGTTTCCCACAATTTTCCCAACGAAGATTTAATAGAAAAAATAAGTAAGTTTCCCACCAACAATTCGTGGGATTTATTATTTTAATATATTAGCGAGGGAAGCGGTGGAAAAAATGTATGTAATGAAAATAAAAGTATGAACTTTCTCACCGATATGAGCGTGAATCATGCAAGATCTGTAATTAAAGCACGAACCTTCCCACGGATTAAGTGGGAAGACTGAAAAATATTTTTGTGCATTGTGCTGCTTTTTATACTGCACCACCTACCAAATAAAAAATACAACTACCACCAACAAGCCTAAATACAATTAAACATTCACATACAAAATTTAACAATGATTATGATCCATTTCATAAGCATCCAACCAAAACAGAAAATACAATAAACCAATAACGCAACTAAACACTCAAATAAAAAATTCAGTATTCAATCTTATCCAATTGAATGAACTCCTCCAATAATTGTTTGAAATTCCGTAGGTCCATATAACTCTCCTGAGATGGTTGGATTGGCTTTCCTTGATAATCGGTTGGTTGGCTTTCAATGAACTTCTCCAACGATTGTTTGAAAGTATACTGCAAAAAAGTTACAACTATTATATCAAAGGAAAAGCTTTCAGGCTTCATAAAGCTAAATCGAGTTCAAAATCTAATAATAATCCTCTAACCTTTGATTTTATATGAGTGATATGATATTACCTTTAATTTTACATGAGTGAAAGATCCTTGGACAAGAATGGAGGATTTGCAAAAAAGAGAATGAGAGTGAAAATGAAAAGAAATAAGAAGGGATGTATTATAATAGGAAAGACATTCTCACTGATTTACTGGGAATATTTGTGGGGATTGTCTTATTAAATTCATTTATTTATGTGAAATTTTTTTAACCTGGTAGGTTTTTTGGACCAAAATTCAAGTTTCAAAATTTTGAATTTTCCAGAACATTAAAATATTTTTTTTATCTTAGATTCCCACCGTTTCACTGGGAAGAGTTTAATAATTTTATATAGTAATTTTTCTAATGTATTTCCCACTGATTCGGTGGGAAACAAATTGCACGCTTTTTTTGCGCTAAATAATACCCACCTAGAGTCTGTGGGAACGTTTTAAAACAAAAGTAAAAGAAAATCCTTTCATTTCCCATTGCATCTGTGGGAACATTAAAATAATGTTTTATCATTAGATTCCTACCATTTCACTGAAAAAAGTTTAATAATTTTATATAGTAATTTTTCTAATGTATTTTTTATTGATTCGATGGAAAATAAATTGCACGCTTTTTTGCTCCAAATAATTCCAACATATAGTCTGTGGGAACCTTTAAAAAAGGTAAAAGAAAACCCTTTCATTTTTCACTGAGTTTTTCTAAATTGCAGTGGGAACTGCCACTGATAATATATCCCTGGCAAATTTATATTTTTCTAGTAGTGTATTACCATTGGGGTTGATAACCAAGTATTCTAGAAGAACCAAATCATCTTTTATTGGATGTTCTCCTTCGTCTCCGACATGAAGCAAGAAGTCACTGAATGTTAGATATGTTCTTACTTTTATATTTCTTGTCATTTGAATATTTTTCATTTGAGGTCATAAGTATATTTTTGGCAAGCTACCTTTTATAATTTCTGCTTTGGTCAATTTTGGAACTACTGATCATACATGACAGATTCACCTCCCAAACTATTACTTTTTCACCAAGTGATTCATCGATATCCAATATATCTCTAAGACTTTAGGCAATTGTTTCGATTGTTTGACGCTTTGCCAAAAGCGCTTCATCCCATATTATCACTTTTGCTTTCCTTATAAATTTAGCATTATTGCTCTGCGTTGATATATTTGTGATGGTTATTTCAGTTATTTGAATAGGTATATCAAATCTAAAGTGAGTTGTACGACCTTATAATAAAATCGTTATTGGTACACCACTTGTTCTTATTGCTAACAATATCATGCCTCTTGATCTAACATTTGCAAGTAATGCATGACATAGGAATATTATTTCGATTCCGCCGTAGGCATCTACAAAGGATAATCCCGCTATACCAGAGTCGACTTTTTATAATATAGTCTTAAAAGCATATTATTATCCAATATTTAGCTTTGATTGTGATTCCTAAAACACTTGTATGACTTTCTTAATATTATACTAATCTATTTACTTTGTGATCTACAACAACAACAGTAGCATACCCAGTATTATTCTACACCGAGGGGTCTGGAGAGGGTAGTGTGTACGTATACCTTACCCCTACCTTGTGAGGATAGATAGGTTGTTTCCAATAGACCCTCGGCTCAGGAAATCATAAGCACCACATTAATAAAAATATAGACAAGAAGGGACAGTATCAAAAAGCCATATAAAAGCAAAATAAAAATAACAAGACAGTAAGGTTATCAACAATTAAAGAAAACAACGGTTAGTCATAAAAACTTACTACCAACAGAAAGTAAGACTACGTGCCAATACTACTGTTATGAACATTCTAGACTACCTACTCTACTACCCTAATCATCGACCTTCATACCTTCCTATCAAGGGTCATGTCCTCAGTCAGCTGAAGGTGTGTCATGTCTTGTCTAATCACCTCTCCCCACCTTTTCTTCGGTCTACCTCTACCTCTCCGTAGGCCCTCCAATGTCAACCTCTCACACCTCCTCACCGAGGCGTCTGTGCTCCTCCTCCTCACATGATCAAACCACCTAATTCGCGGTTCCCGAATCTTGTCCTCAATAGGGGCTATACCCACCTTGTCGCGAATAACCTCATTTCTGATCCTATCTAACCTGGTGTGCCCGCACATCCATCTCAGCATCCTCATCTATGCTACCTTCATCTTCTGGACATGAGCGATCTTGACTGGCCAACACTAAGCCCCATACAATAACGTTGGTCTTACCACCACTCTGTAGAACTTACCCTTAAGTTTTGGTGGCACCTTCTTGTCACACAAAACACCGAAAGAGAGTCTCTATTTCATCCATCCTTCCCCAATACGATGTGTGACACCTTCATCAATCTCCTCATCCCCCTGAATAATAGACCCAAGGTACTTAAAACTCCTTCTCCTAGGAATGACCTGCGAGTCCAGCCTCACCTCCCCTTCTCCTCCTTTAGTCTCGCTACTGAACTTACACTCCAAGTATTCTGTCTTGGTCTTGGTAAACTTGAAACCTTTAGATTCCAGGGTTTGCCTCCATACCTCTAATTGCGCGTTCACACCGTCTCACGTCTCGTCAATCAATACAATATCATCTGCAAATAGCATGCACCACGGCACCTCCCCTTAGATGTGGCGCGTCAGTACGTCCATCACTAGAGCAAACAAAAAGGGGGTGAGTGCCGACCCTTGATGCAACCCCATCAAAACGTGAAAATGATCTGAGTCCCCACCCACCATCCTATGTTTTACTTTGTGATCTATTTTTGTTAATCTCTAACACTCTTTTTATGTAATAAATTTATGTACCCAAAGATTTCTTTTTAACTTGAAAAATAATTCTTCTTCCAAAGCATACGGCTTTCTGGATATAGATGATGATATCCATACAGATGGATCTTATATATATCGTAGAATGAAGTACCACATGGGTGGATATATTTTACTCATATGATGAATTTAAAAAATAATTTAATCGGATTAACTTGCTAAATAATTATTTGAAAGATTTGATTATTTGGTTTTAACATAAAATATATTTATTTTCTGTTGATTTAGATTCTTAATATTAGTTCATCTCATGTTTGAATATTTAACTGTAATTGTAATTTTATCCACAATATATTTTATTTTCAAAGAATAAAAAAATCAATCTAACATTCCACTTTTAGATCTATATGTTAGCAAAATTATTAGTGGTATTGGCTTTTACCAACTTTTTTCTTTCTTTTCTCACATATTTATATTCTTAAAAATTTTCTTAGTTGTTCTTTAATAATTGGGTATATTTTTCTATATTACACGAAAAATTAATAATAAAAAATATTATTTTAGTAGGAAAGCAGTTCAAATATAATATAATATAATAATATATTATTGTGAGGATTTTTTCCCTCAATTTTAATGCTTTATGCAGTGCGTTTAGCATTACTTTTTTTTCGTATTGAATATTATAGAGTGGTAACTGGTAAAATATTACCAATATGGACGATTCTTATGAAATTGATTTTATTAAACATTCCTACATATTTTTAATAAGAATTCAATAGACAAGATTGTATTAATTTTAAAATCTTAAATATTAAAAAAATTAACATAGAAGTTATTATAGTCCAAAAAAATAAGTTATTACAGTTATGTCCTTTCCCCATGAGTTCTTTTGTTTAATATTTTAGGGTCACTTTGGTCTATCAACACAATATTCGTGCTTTTATAATAATATTGACTCTCGTATTTCTAAATGGATTTGGACAGTATAATACGTTTTTAAACCAAATTAGTAATATGATGTCACGACCTGAAATTTGCCACCGACGGGACCGTGATGGCGCCTAACATTTCACTTGCTAGGCAAGCCAACGTTAGAGAATCATTAAACCAATTCCCTATTTCCATTCAGTAATTAACAATAATTAACTACGATAAAATATAATAAGTGCGGAATATCATAAAATTATATTAATTACTACAACCCGAATCTGGAGTCACAATTCACGAGCATTGTAGAATTTACTAAAAGTAATAGTCTAAAAGAAATACAACTGTCTGAATGAAAGAAAACAGTAGGACACAAAAGATAGACGGGGACTTCAAGGTCTGTGAACGTCGACAGATCTACCTTGAGTCTCCGGACAACGGACCAGTAGCAAATCTCGATCAACCTGAGCCGGTAATAAAATCTGCACAGAAAGTGCAGAGTGCAGCATCTATACAACTGACCCCATGTATTGGTAAGTGCCGAGCCTAACCTCGGCTAATTAGTGACGAGGCTAGGACAAGACACCCACATATAACCTGAACAATATAATCCTGCTAGTGGCACCAACAGTAAATAAAGAAATAATATGGAAATAATGGGAAGGGAACATACAATGGGGGAATACAACATAAATAGTGAGAATAATGAAAAGACATAATTAAACCGAAAATCCTTAAACGAATTGAGCAATTTAAACAGCAAGGAAAACTGTACGGCATCACCCTTCGTGCTTTTACTCCCAACCTCACCAAATAATAAATAAGACTGCACGGCATCACCCTTCGTGCTTTTACTCTCTTCCTCACAATATAAATAATTCATGCACGGCATCACCCTTCATGCTTTATACTCTTCCTCACCATATAAATAAATCACGCACAACATCACCCTTCGTGCTTTACACTCTTCCTCACAATATAAATAAATCATGCACGGCATCACCCTTCGTACTTTACACTATTCCTCACAATATAAATAAATCATGCACGGCATCACCCTTCGTGATTTACACTCTTTCTCACAATTCACAGAATCAATAACAACGGATAGAGAGAAGTTTCACAAAGAAATCAATATTTCATCAATGATTATTTTCACAATTTAACATCTCAACCTCGAATCAATATTCACAATTTTATCAACCTTGGTGGAGCCGGATATAAGTCTCCCAACATTTCAACAACAACAATAAGCATGGATAACAAGATTTAAGACTACAAATTTGCAAGAATAAAATTTCACTCGCATGCTATGACTCGACAGTGTTCATCGCATTCGCGAGAGTACTGTCGTGTTCCCGAAGGGTACTGGCTGCCAAGCCTACGCGTTCGCGAGACCCAGCTCGCGTTCGCAATGGTTACTCCCCCTCTGGCCTTCGCGTATGCGAGGCATTGCTCGCGTTCGCGATGAAGGAACGGCTGACTCCCCCTCCCCAATGCCTAACACTACGCGTTCACGATGGGCTTGTCGCGTTTGCGAAGGGTAATGCCCCCATCGCTTCGCGTTGGCGACCAAGCCTTCGCGTTCGCGAAGAAAAAATCTTCAGCTGCCCAGTTTACTCTTCGCATTCGCGAGAGTACCTTCGCGAACGCGAAGAAG